>BLSH010556665.1:69796-87687 GCA_018402905.1 Glandirana rugosa
GTTCTTTGTTGACTAGGTTAACAACATTTGTTTAGATATCTTTATTAAACGTCGCGGGTTAGTCTCTTTATACTTATTTATTACGAATATTGGTGTTTTTTTCTATTCTCTATATTTTTTACTACGGATTTTTGGTGTTCATATATTTATATATTTATTTAGTTACAACTCAGGTGATGACATCCGATGTCCATCTCCATACTATACCAGGATTGGATTTGGATGACAACTGATGACCATCTGTGGATTCACCATTTGACCATTCGCACATAGCCTTTGGGCTTCTGGTAAGCGTACATCCACACTTCTATTTGGATACATATTCTCTCCTGTTTATATATCTCCACAGGACTCATTAGTTCTCTGAACATTTCAATATATTTATGGAACAATGAAGTCTGATATATGCATATATTAACACCAGAGTCTCTCCAGTGGACTCAACATTGATTTATTTATATATTTATATACTTGTGGTTTTTAGGCATCATTTTTTATATCTCTTATCTTTTTTTGTGGTTATAAGCATTATTTATTCATATTTCTCTGATTGGGCGCTGCAAATTATTTCTATAGATTTGTTTACAACAATTGGATCAGTTGTTTCTTGCGAGCTGCCCCTATCGGACACACAGTGTTTTCAGGACATTTGCTTTGCATAATCCTTAGGTTTTATTTGTAAACACCCATTGGTGAGCGCGGGCTTTCTCCTATTTTATTTTTCAGATATTCTTCTGGCCTGGGTTGTATGCAGACATCAAAGAATACTGTGAATCATACCCTGAATGTCAAATGATGGCCCCCTCATCCCATTTTCGTAGCCTCCTTGTCCCACTTCCCATAATTGAAGTGCCATTTCAGCGAATTGGCATGGATCTCGTGGGACAGTAGTAAAATCTGCCCGGGGACACAGCACATCCTGGTGGTCCTGGACTATGCGATCAGCTATCCTGAGGCCATACCCTTGCAGAATACCTCCACTAAGACTATCGCCAAGGAATTGGTCCAGGTGTTTAGTTGGGGGGGGTCCCCAAAGAAATCTTGACGGATCAGGGTAAACCGTTCATGTTTAAAGTGACCAGAGAATTGTGCAAGTTGTACAAAATCTCCCATCTCTGTGCCTCTGTTTACCACCCCCAAACTGACGGTCTGGTGGAAAGGTTTAACAAGACCCTCAAGAGCAGGCATCCTCAAACTACGGCCCTCCAGCTGTTGTGGAACTACACATCCCATGAGGCATTGTAAAACTCTGACATTCACAGACATGACTAGGCATGATGGGAATTGTAGTTCCTGAACAACTGGAGGGCCATAGTTTGAGGACCCCTGCTCAAGAGTGTGCTAAAAAAGGTGGTGGATAAAGTACGAGAGCATGTGGAGCAAGCCTAGGAAAACCAGAGAAGATTTTACAATCGGGGTGCCAAAACCCAAACTTTCAACCCCGGAGACAGAGTGCTGGTGCTAGTTCCCAGGGGTTAAAGTAAATTCCTGTCAAAGTGGCAGGGTCCCTTTGAGTTTAGGAAAAGAGTAGGGGAAGTAAACTACAATGTTTACCAGCCTGGGAAAAGGAAACCAGAGCAGATTTACCATGTTAATCTCCTAAAACCTTGGAAGGACAGAGAGAGTTTATTGGCAGTGCCCACTCCCCAAAAGAACAGGTTACCCCAGATGACCCCATAACCGAGTCCTTGTCACTGACGCAACAAAACAACGTTAAGGAATTTGTTAGTAAAGACTTTTTCTCTTCCCTACCCGGACTGACCATTGTACTACAACATGACATAATCACAGAACCAGGAGTCCATGTAAATGTAAAACCCTACCGAATACCTGAGGCTAGACGAGAGGCGGTAGTGAGAGAAATAAAAACCATGTTGGAGTTAGACGTGATAGAGGAGTCTCACAGCACCTGGTTGAGCCCTATAGTACTGGCCCCAAAGCCCAATGGCACTATCCGGGTCTGTAACGATTTCAGGAAGCTGAATGAAGAATCTAAGTTTGATGCATACCCGATGCCACGGGTTGATGAACTTGTGGATAGGTTGGGAGGTGCCCGGTACATAACAACCCTAGACCTAACTAAGGGATGCTTGCAGATCCCCCTAATGGAGTAAGCAAGGATAAACGGCCTTCTCTACCCCCGAGAGAGGAAAATATCTATAAAATTCTTATGCACTGGTATAGGACCCCTACATTTCTTCATGTATTCCTTCCAATACAAGCGAATGCCGTTTGGACTGCATAGGGCCCCTGCGTCCTTTCAGAGGATGATAGGGGCCTATCTAGATGATGTGGTCATCCACAGCCCAGATTGGGAATCACATCTGCCCCAGGGGCAGGCAGTGGTAGTTTCGCTGAGGGTAGCAGGTTTAACGGCCAACCCGAAAAAGTGTGCCATAGGTCCAGAGGGGGCCAAATACCTTGGGTATGTTATTGGTCGGGGTCTGATTAAGCCCCAGACCAATAATATCGAGGCCATTCAAAAGTGGCCCCAACCGGTGAACAAGAAACAGGTTCGTGCCTTCCTGGGGATTACCTGGAATTACCGACACTTCATCCCCGACTTTGGCCTCATTGCCGTCCCTCTGACCGATCTGGCGGGTAGGGTCAGGAATGGTTAAGTGGAATCACAAAGCCAAGAAGGCCTTCTAGAAGTTGAAGCAATCCCTTTGTGTACAGCTGGTGTTCATGACCCCAGACTTTACAAAGGTGTGTGTTGTTCAAACCGACGCCTCTGAGGTGGGACTAGGTGCTGTTCTGTCCCAGATCAGAGATGGTGAGGAGCACCCGGTCGTCTACTTAATCAGGAAGCTTTATAGACATGAAAGGAATTATGCCATTGTGGAGAAGGAGTGCCTGGCTATCAAGTGGGCCTTGGAGGCCCTAAAATACTACCTGCTGGGAAGGTCATTCAGGCTAGTCACTGACCATGCCCCCCTTAAGTGGGTGTGTAACAACTGGGAGAAAAATAGGTGACTAGGTGGTTCCTGGCTCTACAGCCGTTTAGATTCTCAGCGGAAAACCGGACAGGAAGGCTCCAAAATAACGCTGATGGTCTTTCCTGGGCTGACTGCATGGTCAGGACAGTTGCTTCCACTGAAGGGCTTGAGCAGAGGGGGGATATGTGACGTTATGCGAGGCACCACAATGGACGGGTGATACTTGTCGGCTCGCATGCAATCGTTTTGAGGCGACTAGCGAGAGTCTGACCCCGGTTTTACCAGCCGCCGTTGCAGAGCTGCGTCCAGCCTGGACTTTCTGATCCACTTAAACCCCTCTCCTCCTGCATTTAATGACCAGGAAGAGAGCAGATGAGAGCTCTATCCAGGATCTCAGAGGAAGAAAGATGAGTGAGCTCTGTGTGCTAATTTGTATTCAAAGATAAAGATTTGCACTGTGCTTATGTTTTGTGGGTGTTGGGGACAGCCCCACACTGTATAGAGAGGAAAACCTGTTTAGTTTAGCGCCGGGCGGTGAGGTTTTGTTTTCTGTTCTTTTATGTGCTTTGAGCTTTAAAACCTGTAATAATAAAACCTGGCAAGCCGCCAGATTTTAACCTCCTGCCATCCACGCTATAGCCGAATGACGGCTACAACGCGGCTCTAAAATGCCAGGAGGACGTCAATAGACGTCCTCCCATTTGGCTCGCGCTGGGCGCGCTCCCGCGGGCGCACGCTGCGGGAGCGTGCCCGTGGGTCAGGCGGACCCGATGTCCGCCTGAGACCCGCGATCTCCATACAGAGAGGAGGAACGGGGAACCGCCGAAGTAAACACGGCGGTTCCCCGTTCTGTGAGGGGGGCATGCCAGATCAACTGATCCCTGTCACTGGGATCAGTTAGATCTGTCATGCCCCTGTCAACCCCGCCCCGCCACAGTTAGAACACACCCAGGGAACATAGTTAACCCCTTCACTGCCCCCTGCAGGTTAACCCTTTCACTGCCAATGTCATTTATACAGTAATCAGTGGATATTTACATTTCTGATCGCTGTATAAATGTCATTGATCCCAAAAAAGTGTAAAAATGTCCGACATGCCCACCCCGATATCGCAGCACCGATAAAAATCGCAGATCGCCACCATTACTAGTAAAGAAAATAATAATAAAACCGCCATAAATCAATTTCCATAGTTTGTGGGCGCTATAACTTTTGCGCAACCCAATCAATAAACGCCGATTGCGATTTTTTTAACCAAAAATATGTACAAGAATATATATCGGCCAAAACTGAAGAATAAATTTGTTTTTTTATTTTTTATTTTTGGATATTTATTATAGCAAAAAGTAAAAAATATTGTTTTTTTTTTCAAAATTGTCGCTCTTTTTTTGTTTATAGCGGCGATCAGAAATGACGCAGAGGGGATCAAATACCACCAAAATAAAGCTCTATTTGTGGGGAAAAAAGGGCGCCAATTTTGTTTGGGTACAACGTCGCACGACCGCGCAATTGTCATCCAAAGAGCGACAGCGCTGAAAACTGAAAATTGGTCCGGGCAGGAGGGGGGTTTAAGTAAGGAAGTGGTTAAAGAAACTGAACTCCATGCTGAATCTTTTCTTCTGAAGAGTGATCCCCACGATCTAATCGTCCGCAATATAAACACTGTATATATCTGTATATATCAAGAATAGTCCTCTAATGACTTCAATACGCCTGCATTAAATACTCCAATACTTAGGTTGTAATACAGCATCACATGTTGACATCAATATAGAAAACACTGCGCTAAACAGTATCAAATAAATCAATCAATACATCAGTGTCAAGCAGCTGCTATGTGAATAAAAAAAAATCATAAAAGTCTACTATAACTCGTGATAGTGGAAGCAGCGAAGAGGATGAGCCCCTTTTACTTTGGAAAGACGAGCTGATATACCTTTTGATCTCTGAGTAACAAGTCCTTGTGGAGGTGATCCTTAAGAGGTTGATTTGGGATGAGCCCCCTTTACTTTGGAAAGACAAGCTGATATACCTTTTGATCTCTGGTGAGCCCCCAATGTGTGCACACGCATGTGGTGATCAGTGGTGAAGGACTTTGTTTTGAAACAACGTAGCTGCTTAACCCAAAGAGGACTTTTCTTTGCACTTTATATATAATGTTGCACTATTGATATTTTGCACCAGCACTTTTTCTGTATTTTGCACAGGATTTATTTGCATGAGTTTATTTATTTAACTCTAGCGCTGCTTCCACTATCACAAGTTATAGTACACTTTTATGACTTGTTGACATCAGCTACATGCAAAATCTAATCGAAAAAATAAAACCCAAATAAAACTAGCCATATTCAATCCATCAAGAAACTGGAACAGCAAGAATTCTTACATGTGCCTCTCTGAGTGTCCAGAGCTGCTACCCAATATAATTTACTTTAGATAAACATACAGTACGTTTATTTTTTCTGAGCTGTTTCAGCTTTAGGTTCTTTCAAAACACAGGGAACTTTACTAAGACTGGAGCAGCCAAAATCTGGAACAGCTGTGCATGACAAGTTTAACTGAACAAGCTGAAGCTAGAAGCTGATTGATCACTATGAACAACTGTCCCAGATCCTATCTGCCCTAGTTTTAATAAATACTCCACTATTTGAAATGCATATTCTGCTACCTTCACTAACGAGCAACCCTCCCAAACTTGCTGGCATCCATGTGAAGATTATACTCCTTATTCTTTCTATTTGTATTTTATAGTATCAATTATGACCTTCTGCCCAACAGCATTCACCTACTCATATGACAGCCCGGCACACATCGATGTTTGCCTGGTGATGTTTACTTGCCACCGCTCCCGATACGAATGACAGATCCTTGGACAGCTTTTGAATGTACACACATCAGCCTGAGATCCATAGTACACAAAAAGTGGTCTATACAGCAAGGAGCATTGGTGGGCAACAAATGACAATAAAACAGCCAAGGAAAAATCCAAGCTCTACTTACCAACCAGCTTGCGACCAGCCAAATTAACCTGTCTAACAGTATGCGTTTGCAAATGCATGCGTAAGCTAGAGGCCCCGCCCAAGGCACCCTGCTACCTCTAGTCCTACCTCTAAAGTATAAGAGGCTCCACAGTGGAAGCACATGAATTCTGATGAGATAGATGGAGGGCAGACAGGCCGGAGGGAGCCCAACCTTCCTTAAAGGTACAGGCTCACTTTTTGTATGCTTGGTATTGGTCAGGTAACACACTGACACCTTTGCAGCCATGGTGCTATGTGCTGGCTATTCAGTGTGTCCTTGTGCCTTTAAGTAGGGTTGGGCTCCCTCCAGCCCATATTCCCTCCATCTATCTCAAGGCACACTGTTAGACAGTTTAATTTGGCTGGTCGCAACTAAGCTGATTGGTAAGTAGAGCTTGGATTTTTCCTTGGATTTTTCCCTTGGCTGTTTTTTGTGATCCATAGTACCCCTTGTCACAATGAAAAGTGTAAAGTTAATTAAAATACTCACATCATTAAAAAAGTCCTTTATCAGAAAAAACAAAACAAAAAAAAAACAATGCAGCACTCCCTCCCCCAATGTATATCCAACGACACTCATGCTGTCCAGCTATGCAGATACATGTCAATCATGATGACCTGCTGATGTCGGCCCAACACAAAGACAACCCTCTGCCACAAAATGTACACCTGCTACTACTCCCATTGCAAATGACAGATCCCTTGCCAAGGATGTTGGGTGATGTCATTGACCATATGGTCATGACCATTTTCAGTCAATGATGTCACCCAGATTTCCTAGATGGTCTGCTTACACACACCAGCTGGCATCCACTGCCACAAAATGACAGACTTCCAGCTGATAGTTGCACACATCAGCTGGGGGTTCGGGAGGACAAACTAGCCAGATATGGCCAGTGTGTTCCCTCATTCACTGAACTTCAAACAGGCTGGGTTTGGGTTGAACATATCTTCAACCTGAACCCGAAGCTCATCCCTAACGTTAATCATAAGTTTCTATCACGGGAAGCATTTACATCCGTGCTTTAGATTCTTTAGAAGTAATATAAATATGAATTGAACTGTCCAATATAATTTTGTTGCAGTATGAGATACCGAGTTTTAGTCACTCCTTTTCACACTTTTAGAGAGGATTTTATGAAAGAAATGATAATCTGAACAATTCCTGCTTATGGCATAGTTATGAAAAGAATGAATAATCTTCCTGCCTACGCATATGTCAGAATAGAACAAAATTATGGAGATATCCAGAAAGGTACAAATGAGTGCACAGATTAAAATAAACATTCATTTGAACAAAATGATTCATTGAGAGCAACAAAAGTATATGCAGCAAAGAAGAAATTTCATAGTTAGAAGAATCGGGATATTAAATAGAGAGAAGCAATGCCAAGTCTATGATTACCATGTATTTAGTGTTCCTTTAAAATTAGGTCACTACCAGCTATTATATTGACAAAAAGCTCATTCTCATATTATGAGCAGCAGAATAATAAACTTTGCTAAGAAGCCAAGAAATGTTTGTGACAATCTTATTGTTGCCAGTAATAGTAGATCCAACTTCAAAGCAGTATAAATGCTGACAAGGAGGGTTTTCCAAAGAAAATGAAACACATGCAGTAGTGGCACAAACCATTCAGAAAAGCAGAGACATCAGAATAGCAAGAACAATTAATATGCTCTAAAACAATGTCATGGTTGATATTAGAATACCTAGCAATCATGCAGCAATCAGTTTATACTCAATTGCAATATGTGTTTAATAATGGAGCTTCCAGCTGCAGCTTCTAAATGAGCATGTGTGACCCTCGGGTAGAAAGTTAAAATTATATTTTGAAAGATTGTATTGATACAGAGTGTGGTCATAGGCGTGTGCAGGGGGTGTACCCTAATCACCCTGTGCACCAGGGCTGATGATAAGGCAGTACAGCCTGCCTTCCTGTACCAGGCCCATGCCCTATTAGTTCAAATGGGGGGGCCCAGGCACCTGCCAAGCAGGAGGACTAGCTGTACTGCTGTATTTCAGATATTTATCCTCTTCCCATTGCAGCGCTGCCAGCTTCTCCTCCCCTCCCTCTTCTCCTCTAGCATATGCACCTCCATCCAGTCCTCCCTCCCTTTTTGGTCTTAAATGTAAGACATCAGGGGTCTGTTTAGAACCCTGATATTTCACCAAAGCCCCCCAAAAAGGCAGGTAAAAAATGTAAAAAAAAAAATAAAAAATTTAAAAAAATAATTTAACCACTTCAGCCCCGGAAGGATTTCCCACGTTAGGACCAGAGCACTTTTTGCGATTCGGCACTGCGTCGATTTAACTGACAATTGCGCAGTCGTGCGACGTTGTACCCAAACAAAATTTGCGTCCTTTTTTCCCCACAAATAGAGCTTTCTTTTGGTGGTATTTGATCGCCTCTGCATCATTTCGGATCACTTCTTCACTTCTATAAACAAAAAAAGAGCGACAATTTTGCAAGAAAAACAATATTTCTTATTTTAACTAAAATACAAATCCCAAAAAAAATATAAAAAAACATTTTTTTCTTTGATTTTGGCTGATTTATATTCTTCCTCATATTTTTGGTAAAAAAAAAATCGCAATCGGTGTTTATTGATTGGTTTGCGCAAAAGTTGCCGCATTTACGGATTATGAGAATTAATTTCTGGGGTTTTTATTTTTTACTAGTAATGGCGACGCTCTGCGATTTTTAGTGGTACAGCGATATTGTCGGACATGACGGACCATTTTGACACTTTTTTGGGACCATTGGCGTTTGTACAGCGATCAGTGCACTGATTACTGTGTAAATGTCATTGGCAGTGAAGGGGTTAAAATGCAGGGGGTGATCTAGGGGTTAACTGTGTTCCCAAGGCGTGTTCTAACTGTATGGGGACTGGGCTGCTATGGGCGTAAGATATCTAACTGATCCCAGTGCCCGGGATCAGTAGATCTCTTATGTCCCCAATGTCAGAATGGCGGCTCGCTGGCGGACATCGGGTCTGCCCGAGCCACGGGCACACTCCTCCGGAGTGCGGCGGGCACGAGCATGCGCCGCCGGCGGCACTCTCGCACCCCCTAGCGGCCACTCCACAAATTGACGTTTATTTACGGCGATTCGTGGTACACGTCTACGCTGCCTCAGTAAATATACTGCATGCGATGTGGAGGTGGTTAAAAAAAGGACTTGTTCACATGTTGCCCTGTGTGTGAGCTTTGGGGTGCACACCCTACTGCAATAGGCTGCACACACCTATGTCATAGGTGGAATGATGTTGATGAAATTGATTTGACAAATTACCAATTTCACTATTAGCAATGTTTCACAAAAGCAGAAACTCTTAATTTTGCTTAGCTGCTCTTTCATGCTTTACATTTATAGTGTGTGGGTTTTCTTGGGGTAAATATATAACGTTGTTTACTTTTATTTCATCTAGTCCTCTTTATATTTATGGTTGTGTATTGTTGTTTTACATTTTTATTCTACTTTTTTTCACAACTTTTTTCTTTCAATCAAAAAAACAAACATAAAATAACATAAAAACCTAATATAATAAAATAATGAGGCTACTCAGAAGCCATTTTATTGCACCCCTAAAAGCCATTATTCATACTTTTCTCATTGACGTCAGTGCATTTTGCAAAAATAACAATATTTTTTCAAAATCTCCTGAACTGTTTAAATTACATTTAGAGAAATGATAACTCTCAAGTTCTCCTACCCATAAATGATACACGTAAGGCTACCTTAGAACTGTACACAAGACAATTTCTGTTCTTTACAATTTTTTCCAATTGCACATTATAACCGCTTGCTGACCAGCTGCCGCCTGGCAGCACTCCTGCACAAATCGGCGTAGCTGTACAGCGGCTCGCACAGGAGGAGTTGCGGGTGGGAGCATGCCGGCGGCGGCACATGCTCGCACCCCCTGCATGCTGCGGGTAGAACGGGGATCTGCCAATGTAAACAAGGCAGATCCCCATCCTGACAGGGGACATGACAGTGATCTACTATTCCCAGTGATTGGGATCAGTGAGATCTGTTATGTCCCTGCCAGCCCAGCCCCCACACACTTAGAACACACATAGGGAACACAGTTAACCCCTTGATCGCCCCCTAGAGTTTAAATCCTTCCTTGCCAGTGACATTTATACAGTAATCAGTGGCTATTTTTAGCTCTGATCTGTCCGCCGCAATGTCGCAGTCCCGATAAAAATCGCAGATCGCCGCGATTACTAGTAAAATAAATAAATAAAAATGCTATAAGTATATCTCCTATTTTGTAGACATGATAACTTTTGCGCAACCCAATCAATATACGCCTATTGCGATTTTATTTACCAAAAATATGTAGAATACATATCGGCCTAAACTGATGAATACATTTGTTTTTTCATATATTTTTTATTTTTTGGATATGTATTATAGGAAAAAGTAAAAAAAAATTAGTTTTTTTTTTAAATTGTCACTCTTTGTTTGTTTATATTGCAAAAAATAAAAACCGCGGTGATCAAATACCACCAAAAGAAAGCTCTTTTTGTGGGAAAAAAGGACGTCAACTTTGTTTGGGTACAATGTCGCAGGACCGTGCAATTGTCAGTTAAAATGACGCAGTGCTGTATCGCAAAAAATGGCCTGGTCATTAAGGGGGCAAATCCTTCCGGGGCTGAAGTGGTTAACAACATACAACTGCACACTTTCTACTACAATATAAAGAGCTTTGTTTTAGGCTGAACTTATCTTGTAGTACATTTAATTCTAAATATCTTCCAGTATGTCAAGTAGCAGTGTCTAACATAACTTGAAGTGTTACCAGGAGTAGCCGGTCCATAAGAGGGAGCAGGAGCGCCCCCGACCTAGTTATCATGCGGGGATGCATGCAGGGTGCCAGGCTCATACATTTGTATGAGCTTTTTTTTCAATCCATGATTGGAGGCGAAGCCTCTAATTGGCTTGAAAAGGTTGGGCTGGGGGCGCAGAGCACTGCACCCCGAACCCACCCACTTGGCACTAGAGAATCAATATTTTCTATTGTCATCTGGCTTCTCCTCCCGGCCAATCAGGACAGGAGTTGGGTTGGCCAGGAGAAGAAGCAGAGGAAGCCATGGAAGAGCTGAGTGCAGGGGGACCATGGAGGGGCTGAGTGCGGGAGGGGCTGTGGAGGGGCGAGTGCAGACCTGGAGGGGTTTGTTTGGGCCCCCCCCAAAAAAATACACAGAACATGGAAATGCAATCATTTTAGTAAATATAAACTGCTAAATACTTTTTTCATCAGCAGTTAAAGCAGTCTAGTGACTGGTTAAAGCTTGTAGGAGGAGTTTTCATATTGCACTGGCTGTCCTATCAGGATGTAGAACCCCTGACCCTCTATCTAGACAGTGCTGATTGGCCCTGTGCTAATCACATGCACCCTCCTAAGAAAAAAATCTCTAGCAATACACACCAAACTGAGCATGTGCAACCTGCCTCCGGTAACCCTGTTTTATCTGGACCTGTTTTGGAGTCAGTGAAAGAAGCGGAGGATCTGTGCATACTGGATCAAACAGCCTTTTTAAACAATGCATAGGATTAACCCCATAGGTTCCACTGCGAGTATAACAAGCATGCTTTACTGCCTATACACACCGATTTCACTGTTCTAGGTTTAGTAACACTTTAACTGCTGCTTCCCTGTGGTAAGAGCCACCGTTTATGATCACAGTTCTTTATAAGTGTGAAGATCCTGTGTCAACAACCCCATTTATCAGAGTCTATGTTCCCCAAAGATACCCCTACTTTGACCAGGTGTTTGGGTTTGCTTGGTCAACTCATTCTGAAAACAATACATGTGGTAGCATAGATATCTGTAGATCCAGCCATGTTGGTATCACTATGTTTTGGTGATAATCCAGAAAAAAGGGGTAAATTGCAGGGTTCATTTCATAGTTAGTTAAATATTGATGTCATAGATTTCATAAGCTGCATGTTTTCAGTAACAAAAACTAAACAAAAATAAAATTTGAATAAAGTCAACTGACGAAAATGAATTCCAATTTTTGTCAATGATCAAAAACGAAACTAAAATGTGATGGGAGGACATTTACTCACCTGAACTTCTGCTTTCTTCAGAGCTCCACCTGTTTGTTAAAGCCCCAGCCCCCTAACTTTATTGGCAAGTTGCATTGGCTGAGAGACGCAGGCTCCCATCAATCCTTTCCCTTTCCTATTCAGTTCCACACATTACACTCATTCACACAATGGCTTTGGCACCCTCTGCTGGCCTTTTCTAAATCGGCAACACAATTCCATCCCCAGCCTATAATAGCACATAAAAGTTTAAACATACAGTATCTCACTAAAGTGAGTACACCCCTCACATTTTTGTAAATATTTTATTTTATCTTTTCATGTGACAACACTGAAGAAATGACAGTTTGCTACAATGTAACGTAGTGAGTGTACAGCTTGTATAACAGTGTATATTTGCTGTCCCCTCAAAATAACTCAACACACAGCCATTAATGTTTAAACCGGTGGCAACAAAAGTGAGTACACCCCTAAGGGAAAATGTCCAAATTGGACCCGCTTAGCCATTTTCTCTCCCCGGTGTCATGTGACTCGTTAGGGTTACAAGGTCTCAGGTGTGAATGTGGAGCAGGTGTGTTAAATTTGGTGTTATTGCTCTCACTCTCTCATACTGGTCACTGGAAGTTCAACATGACACCTCATGGCATAGAACTCCCTGAGGATCTGAAAAAAAGAGTTGTTGCTCTACATAAATATGGCCTAGGCTATAAGAAGATTACTAAGACCCTGAAACTGAGCTGCAGCATGGTGGCCAAGACCATACAGCGGTTTAACAGGACAGGTTCCACTCAGAACAGGCCTCGCCATGATCGACCAAAGTAGTTGAGTGCACGTGATCATCCAGTTTTCCTTTTGTGAGGAATTGCTTATTATTGTGAATTGTGTATTCATCATCGCAAAACTTAACTGTGAGACCATTATTTAGAAGACTGGAACATACAGCACTTTCTTTACAAGGATACTGTGCATGCCTCCTTGTGGAGTAAAGCAGTTCAAGAAGCCCTGGCCTTTACCTTCTACAGTGATGCTTTTCCCGTTTGCTAGGAAAACTTTGTCTTTTGCACTGTAATCAAGGTTTGTGAAGAAGGTCTCATCGCTAGTCATGTGGTTTGTCGCACCTGAGTCTATGCACCAGCTTCATGGCTTTCCGCTCTGTGTCACTTTAAAGGTGCCACTCCATGATGTGTCTGCAGTTTCCTTTGTGGTTGCTCTGACTCTTTTGTGGATAGCTTTAGCTTTCGTTGCTCGACTTTGCAGATAGAACAGTCCTTTTTTAAGCGACTGGTCCTTTTACAGTGAAAACAGACTCTGCTTTTTTTGTTGTGCTTTGTGCCTTTGTACATCTTAAGATCTCTGTCAGCATGGTGCATATTTTCTTTCCTTCTGTCTTTGTCTCAATTAATGTGCCTTTGACATAGCCTAACATTAGCTCCTGGTCAGGTCTGGTTTCTAAAGTATTGATAAGAGCAGTATATGTCTCTGGAAGGCTGCAGAGGAGCAGGACAACAGTATGGCTATCTTTGATGTTCTCTCCGATGGCCTGTAGCTGCTCTATGATCTCTAGCATAGCTTTCACATGGTGGCACATTTTCTGTCCTTTTTCTAGTCTCATCTTATATAGCTTTCTTAGTAAAAATAGCTTACTGTTGAGGCTTGAATGCTGATACAGTTTCTGTAATGAAGTCCACATACCTTTGGCTGTTTTCTCTGTTCTTATGTAGATAAGCTGGTCATCTTCCACTAGTGTCAGCAACTGGTGTGACCAGAAATGTGTGAACTGCACAGAGAATACCAGACACAACGTTAAGTGAATAAAGTGATTTATTTAAAAGAAAAGTAAATGGTGATCAAAACGCACATCTAATATAACAAACCATGTAATAACAGAAAATAGTGAAACTGTGTAAAAGGGGAATGTCCAAACCGTAAACGAAGCCAGGCCAGGGTCATACACGGGAGATCAGCAGAGGGGGCAGGGAGCAGGACAGGACAGGCACAGGGAGCAGATGCTGGAGGACACGGGGGGAAGATCAGGCTGCAGACAGGGGTCCCAGAGCGGATACAGGATACAGGATACAGGATCTCCGGATAGCAGGCTACAGGATTCAGAGGCACATGGAGACAAAACACCAAGGCATCATGCATATGGCAGTCAGGGTTTAAATATCCTTCCTGTAACGAGCATCAGGTGGTGACTCATGGGCCTCTGATTGCTGGGAGACACTCGCTGGTGGATACTGGAATTGCAGCCAAAGAATCCCCGAGCCGCAGCGCCACCCGCTGGAGGGACTATTCCTGACAACTAGTAAGCTTATGGTTGCTTTTGCCCGTCTATCTTTCCTGTCCCATTCCTTCATCTCTCCATTTGTGAGTCTGTCTGTATTCAGCACTTGCCACAAGTCATCCTTGTTGAGAAACATTTCTAGTTTAAACTTCCACAGCTGGTAATTGGCATTGTTCAGCTTTAATATTGCAAACTTCACATCTGAACTGCTTGCCATCTATAAGTAGCTTTTATACAGTACTCACAATCTTGCAGTAACCTTTCCAGACCCTGGACCCATAACCTGTTGTCAGGGTATTGAATTATGCGCTGGAAGCTTCTTGTATACAGTAGATACCTTTACTGTCACGGAGGGATATCAGAACGTCTTACATCATGGGAACAGGAAACAGGAACTAACTGAGAGAAGCACTTCCTCTCATATACAATAAACATTCCAATAGAGTTACATTACACTATAATACTACAGTGCCATCTGCTGCATAGAAACCTATAATGCATACAGTATATATTTTATTTATTTTAGGTACTTATATAGGGCTGCCAATTTACGCAGTGCTATTACATATACATTGTATATTCACATCAGTCCCTACCCTCAAGGAGCTTACAGTCTAAGGTAGCATATAGATATAGTCAGTTTATATCTAACCTTGCTGTTGTTCTTTTCAACACAGAGTTGGTTCTGGCCAGTTCAGTAGATTGCTTTAAAAAAGGCCTAAATGTACATAATATAACTGTATACTAACATTTATAGGTAAAGTTGATAAAGTTGATCCAGGGAATATCCGATTGCCACTTAGGGATCAGGAAGGATTTTTTTCCCCTGCTGTAGCAAATTGAATCATGCTATGCTGGGGTGTTTCACCCTCCTCTGGATCAACAGTGGGTATAGGATTGTGTATATGAGGTTATATGATTTTTTTTTATTGGTTGAACTAGGTGGACTTTCAACCTGACTAACTATGTAACTTGTTATGGCACTGGCCTCCAGAACTCAGCCCGGATTCACGGGACACCAGGATTTTGTTCAAATTTTGGGAAGATCCTATCAAAACTGGTACAATTAGAAGCAGGGTGCACATACAGAGGGTTACAATTGCGACCCAGACCCATACTCCAGGGGCCCATGCACCCCCTGTACACCTGGACAGGAGGGGCCGAAGGGGGGAGATATAGAGGAACCAATCCCCTCCATTTTCCTCCAACAAACTTTCAGGAGTAAAATGGAGGGGATTGGTTCATCTACATGCCACCCCTCCTAACCACCCCCTGCTGTGATCAGGCTCCTGTGCTCTCTTCTGGCTCCCCTCATCCCCCGCAGCTTTGCTGGGTTCTCCCCTCCCCTCTCCTGCCGGCTGCTGCAGAGGATGCTTTCAGGATGGGGAGCGGGAAAGGAGCCAGTAAATGTGTAATTCACCAGCCCCTTCCTTGTCTGACTGAATAGTCAGTGATCTGTACTGATCAGTGACTCTGTCCATTCATAACTGAAGCATAGTAAACTATGTTCACGCACAACTGTGTTTACTATGCTTTAGTTTGTGAATGAACGGGGGAGCTCTGTACAGAGCTATTCCTGTCCATTCATTCTGCGCAGCTGAGACTGCTGAGAAGGAGATTGATAGCTGTCTCCTCAATCTCCTTTCTCTGTCTCAAAGGTGGAATATCAGAGGTCTGTTTAGATCCCCGATATCTCACAAATCCCCCCCCCCCCCCCCAACAGGGCTCCTAAAAAATTTAAAAAAATAAATAAATAAATAAACAAAATAAAATAACAAAAATAAAAAATGACTGACAGCAGTGGTGAAACTACCAGGGTGGCAGAGATTGCACTTGTGACTATGGGCCATCGCATTCCACCACCATGGGATAGGGCACAGCTGGGGGCCTTTTAGGGTTTCCTGCACCAGGGCCCTGAAGGTTCTAGTTATGCCTCTGGTGCACTGAGCAGCACCAAGAAAATACCAGCAAGTAGAACCTGTGTTGTCTAAATAATTAATACCTCTATTGGTTGATACTGTTTTATTAAGACAAAATAATATAGGAGATGCAAAATAAATTCACTGCAGCTAACTATATTTATCATATTGCATTGGAATATTTTGTATTACCAAAATAAAAAAAAAAACAAAATGGCACAGGAGTCGGTCCATATGACTATTAATCTAGCGTTTAGTTTTACCCATCAGAGGAAAACAGGAAATGTGACTCACAGCTTAGAGGAGCTGTGCATATGACTCAGTTATCAATGTCACATCTTGTTTCTAATTCCAGTTGATATAAGGACCTTTTTACTGCTATTTGAGAAGCCGGAGATGTGCACTGTATGAAGATGTGTGTGTTTAGATCTTACTTATCAACTGTTCTTGTTATGCTTATGGACCCCTTGGGGTTTACCTATTAACAAGCTCAGATAATTCTGTCATAAGTATTAGGACTTATGGCATATAGACTTTATGACTAATTATAAGTACAGACTTACATTTTCTCCTCAGCAGAGTGATAATTAGGGGAACATATTCAGAGCTGTAATTGAACAAGAACATTACTGAGCCACTTTTAATATCCAGAAGGAAAATGCATTTAAATTGCATGCACTATGAATTAAGTCATGAACATTGTACATTTCCGGGCTAGATATGTATTTCAGTGGTTGTGAGATTCAGGGCATGTTAAAAGGCTTTCTACTTTGAAATAAAAATGTAGCTTGACACAGTATGAATAAAGGCAATTATAGTTTTGTATACTCAGTGGATTCTTGGACAGGCTCTGTTTCCTAATGCATCTTACAGTGTTGCATATCTGTTGGATTGTGTCAACTCCTAATCTGTCATAGTGATCTCTGTGTAACATTTACATCTCCAGTAGTTACTTTTTCTAACTCTATTAAAGTGTTACTAAACCCAGGACCCTGCATTCACTATATCTGATCTCCCACAATACACAGCTAATTAACTTTTCCATCAGCAGTGTATAACATTCTTGTGATTTCTATCAGTTCCTGGTGAAGCTTGTAGGAGGAGTTTTCACACTGCACTGAGCCATCCTTTGAGGTTGCAGGGTTCCGGACCCTCTGTCTGGACATGTCTTGACAGTGCAGATCGGCCCTGTGCTGATCACATGCACTAAAAGGCTCTCTAGCAATACACACCGAACTGAGCATGTGCTACCTGACTCCAGAGGCTCTGCCTTATCAGGACTTGTCTAGGGGGACAGTGCAGGGAGGGAAGGATCTGTGCATTGAAGATCAAGCAGCCTTTTTACACAATGCAGAGGATTAACCCCTTAGATTCCACAGTGAGTATAACAAACATGCTTTACTGCATATACAGACTGATTTTACTCTTGTGGGTTTAGTAACACTTTAACTCCTTAGTTTGTGCATAGGTGAAAATAATGAAATGAGAGCAGAAATGAGGGCTCATTTGCAGCTCAGAAACTGCTGTCAGGTTGTTCCTCCATGGGGAGAATTCAATAATGGAACTAATATAGATATGTGAAGTCACTGCTCTATCTGAATCCATCCAAGTTGTATCCTGTGTTAAGCCTGGGTGAAAGGGGGGGGGGGGGGTGTCATCGCTGAAAC
>BLSH010556665.1:87697-116472 GCA_018402905.1 Glandirana rugosa
CTCTCTAGCAATACACACCGAACTGAGCATGTGCTACCTGACTCCAGAGGCTCTGCCTTATCAGGACTTGTCTAGGGGGACAGTGCAGGGAGGGAAGGATCTGTGCATTGAAGATCAAGCAGCCTTTTTACACAATGCAGAGGATTAACCCCTTAGATTCCACAGTGAGTATAACAAACATGCTTTACTGCATATACAGACTGATTTTACTCTTGTGGGTTTAGTAACACTTTAACTCCTTAGTTTGTGCATAGGTGAAAATAATGAAATGAGAGCAGAAATGAGGGCTCATTTGCAGCTCAGAAACTGCTGTCAGGTTGTTCCTCCATGGGGAGAATTCAATAATGGAACTAATATAGATATGTGAAGTCACTGCTCTATCTGAATCCATCCAAGTTGTATCCTGTGTTAAGCCTGGGTGAAAGGGGGGGGGGGGGGGTGTCATCGCTGAAACACATTGGATGTTTTTATATGACTTTTTTTTTATCAACAATTAAAATTATCTTGGACTATTTTATCTGATTTTGGTCTGGCATGCTTTTCTGTATTTCTATGGAATTTCTATGGCTTCAGTGCCCTGCATCCTCCTTGGTTGTTATCTTTGGTCTTGCATAGTGTCTCATATCTCAGTCTTTTCTTAGCTTGTTCCAAGTATTATTTTTCCTGGTCTTTGCCTTACTTCTCTTGTGTTGGAAATCACGCTGGATTGACTGGATTGGTCACTGGTCCTGGGTGGGTATTTGTGTGGGCAAAAAGGAAGGAACGCCTTCCGGTTGATAGTGCCCAGTTATGGATGGTGGTGATGGGCCCTCTTGCGGATAGGGCTGCTGCCTTCTCTGTGCGTCCTTATGGTTGTTTCAGCGTGTAGATTTGGATAAAAAGAAAAAAGCGCCCAAGATCCAGAGAAATGCAACTTCTAAAGTATGGTTCATAGTCGTTTATTAAAAAGTAGCAATATGTACATCAAGCCAACACGTTTTTGGGGAATAGACTCTCCCTTTTTCAGGGCTGTTGCTGTTTACTATTTAAAGCGGAGTTCCACCCTAAAGTGGAACTTCCGCTGGTTGGATTCCTCCCCCTCTCAGGTGTCACATTTGGCACCTTTCGGGGGGAGGGGGAAGAGGACACCTGTCTTTAGACAGGTGTCCTTTTCCACACTTCCGGGAGCTTGGGCCGGCGGACGCGGCCGCTGACGTCAGCAGCCCGGCTCCCTCCTCCCTGCTCGCTCTGCTTCTGGCCGCCTGGCCAGTAGCAGAGCGTGGCAGAGCTTGCGCATGCGCAGTAAGGTGCCCGGCGTGAAGCTGTACTGCTTACACGTCCGGGTTCCCTTACCCGTGATGGAGGCGGCTGCACCCGTCCCCGATCCGAAGATCGGCGGCGGGTGCCGACATCGCTGGACTCCAGGACAGGTAAGTGTCCTAATATTAAAAGTCAGCAGCTACTGTATGTGTAGCTGCTGACTTTTATTTTTTTTTTTTAGCCCTCGGACCTCCGCTTTAATGGGAACAATTTCCATCAATGGTTATGTTGGATCAAGGTTTCTGCTTTAGTTGCGTAGGAGTCTATTCCCCCGAAATGAGTTGGCTAGATGTACGCGTTGCTTTCTTTTTTTTTTTTCTTGTTACAAAGATATTCTTTTAGGTTGAATGTGTTTTTATTTGGGTATAGAACAAAAAAAAAGACAAAGGTTTGTATTACGACATGTAAAAACATAGGTGCAAGGATTGAGAAGGGAACAAGATAAACTGAACCTTACATGTTTTATCATCAACTACTATACAGTGCCAATGCCTACAGACATATAGTCGAATACGGTTCAGAAAAATGTGGGTACTGTACTCATATATTTGCATCCCTGTGAGCTTGAAGAATAAACAAACCAAAGAGTAGGATGGTAAACAGAGAGAGAAGACTCTAAAGTAGGGAGGAGAAGAACAGAAAAGAAAAGGGGGATCCAGAAGGGAGAGCAACACAAAGATATTCTTTTAAATCGTTTTTATAAAATTTTCTTACAGACAGTTCAACATCAATGCCATAAACTTCGCCATATGTTCAAAAAAATTCTCGCCAGTATATATATTATATATATTATCTCAATTATCAAACAACAGCCAATTGCTTAGTAACAGCACAGGCAATTAGTAGTATGTCTTTAAACTCTTTCATACATTTTGCTATTTTCAATGTTTGAGGCGAATGAACAACAATAAAAAAGGAAACAAAAGTTTGCAGTATCAAAATTTAAAGTAGAACTATGGGCAAAACTTTTTTTTTTCATTTTGGATAGAGTAAGGGAGGGTTATAACCCTTGTCAGATTTTTTTTTTCGCCATCTCTGTCCCATTGCAGAGATTTCCCTTCACTTCCTGTTCCATAGCCAAACAGGAAGTGAGAGGAAATCTCTGCAAATTAAAGGAATTTCTTGGGGACCCCCAGCTCACCAGAACTAGAGTCCCCATTGGAAGATTTCCCATCTATTACTTTTCTGAGGACAACCTAAAATTTGGGGTTTTCTTTTTACTTTCACTGTTAATACTTATGGTAAACAGGACATATAGAGAGGGTGAATCTCCTTAATGGGGGTACAGACAGCAATAAAACAGGGGTTCTAACCCCTCTCTACTTTATCCAAAACTAAAAAAAAGGTTTTGCCTTTACTTATACTTTATACAGGCAAGCCTTATACTTATACAGGCAAGCCTGTTAATATATCATAAAGATACAAGTATGGAATTATCCATGGTTCTACATCAAAACAGAATCAATAACATAAAAACATAGAAAATTGACGGCAGAAAAAGAGTAGTCCATCGAGTCTGCCCTTTTTTTTTTTTTGTTTGTTTTAAGTTGATTAACATACCTTAGTGCCACTCATTAAAAAGTATTAAGAAAGTTCTATGTATGAATTTTCCTGTAAATTTCCAATTTCTTATGGAACCTATCCAGATTATCATCTTTAAACTCCAAACATCTCCAAGCCGTAAATCATGTCTATAAATCTTTCAACCTCCAAGATTGGTGGAGTAGATACAGACTTCCATTTCCGGACTCTCATAAGGCGTGCTGCATGTAATATATTAAGGACTATTGGCCTAATCACATTTGGAAGTTTATCTGTCTCAATACTGAGCAGGGCCTGTGGTGCTGATGCTGGTCACCCCTGTTACAACAAGCTGGTATACAGTTTTCCAGAATGCTGTCAATTGGCTAAAGAGCCCAAACCTATGTACTAGATTTCTCACTTGTCTGCAGCTTCTCCAGCAGAGGCTAGAGCTTCTCTTTGAAGAATTTGGAAGTGGCATATAGAGTAAGGACCAAACTGAGTTTGGAAACTCTGCCTTAGGGTATGAAGATTTACTAAGAAAGGCCTGCCATTTGACATAGCTCAAAAAAATCTTTATCTGAAATAGTGTATTTAGAGATCAACTTATCGAAGGAGAGTAAATTACCTTCTTCATACAAGTCTGCCACTACCAGGGCTCCTTTATCCTCCCAGTGTGTAACCATAACATCAGAACATTTAAACTCAAGAGTTTCCATGGGCAATAGTATTTCTTTAGACTTTGAGCCTATTTCTCGAAATTATCTCCAAACTAGGGGGGTTGCTTGAATTATATGGTGCATGTAGATTCTGGGTATACCACCCATTGTGTCTGTGAACCAGTCGATGCAAATGTGTGCCGTTCAGACTACAAGGGAAAGCAATCTTGTGCCCACCACTGTGAGTGCAGGTCACTCCAAACAACGGTTGATCAAAGGATGAATCCGATGAAGTCGCACTTCAATACAGACCCATGGGTATTGTAATAATGGCAATCTCAGCCTGGGCTCCTACCAGGCCATGCCCCCAAAATGTTTCACTCCACCCTTCGGAGCTTAATCATGGGGAAACCCGTTGTGTCTGTTAGCACTAACAACTTTTGGTGTCCCTGGGGCACATATGCTTGTTCTATTTGACACCAATATTTGGTACTTTGAGGCATAAGCCAGTGTCTCATCTGGTCCAATAATGATGCAACATAATAGTCCTTAATTACTGGCATTCCCATACCTCCTAGGTTTCTATGTGTTAGTAATTCTGAATGTGGACATCTGGACCTTTTATCTTGCCACAGAAAGAGCAAAAGTTGCTGCTGTACTACTTGGCATTGTTTGGAAATATTATAAGATTTTAGGTCATATTAACATCTTGTATAATGCCAGTTTCCCACCCAGGACAGCTTCATGATAGAAATGAGGGCATGGTCAGACCATGTGATATTATACTGTATATTTTTGACTCAGAAACCCTTTGTAGCAGAAATTTGTCTACCAGAAAAAGGTCTATCCATGAATAGGATACATGCACACATGAAAAGAATTTATAATCCCTCTCTGATGCATGTTGGCATCTCCACATATCAGATAATCTTGATGAAGAAATAAAGTTGGCTAAAGTCACTCTGCCTGTCCGAGGCTTGATGGTAGTGGAAATGTCCAGTGACCTGTCTGGAATCAAGTTAAAGTCTCCACAGATGGTTACTTGATGGAGAGAATTAGCTTTTTTCCAGGCCGGCAAGAGGATGCACATTGGGCAAGTATATGTTGAGTAAGGTATAAGTAACATTCTCAATCTCACAGATCAAAATAATACTGTGCATCTGGCTAGTGCTGGCTGGGGGTCTTTTTTTTGGGGGTGGCAAACAACCACCTCCCACCCCAGGGTCGGCTAGTGGCACCCCCTGCTACTGCTTGGGTGGGTCACCCTCCCCTGGAGTCTCGCGGTCGGTCGGCACTTACCACATCGACAGTTAGTGGTGGGCAACGCTCCTACAGGCGGCGGGCGGGCATCTCCTCCTCCTCTGCATCACGGCAGCTTCTGCCGTGCGTCTCCTCCTTCCTCCTCCTAGGCGTCCAATAGGATTGCCTGTCCTATCAACCAATCGGGTGATGGGTCTCCCTCCCTGGTCAGGAGGAGGATCAGTGTGAAAATAGAGAATATTAATTTGCTATTGCCTTGTCACACAACTGGGTGGGGTTGGAGCGCAGTGTTCTGAGCCCTTTTTTGAAGCCTTTTAGAGCCTCTGGCTCTAATCATGTGCTTAAAAAAACACACCCCCATTTGAATCTATGCATCCGGCTCCCTGAATTTAGATTAGGGGCGCACGGATAGAGGGGGTGGCACACGTGCACCCCTAATGGAAGGGCCACCACTGTATCGCTATTGAGACTCCCATTTTATTAGATGGTGCCATGGAATGAAAAATGTGCGTAAAGTGAACAAAAAAAAATGGTGGGTTCCTGCTGCTAAAGTGAGTTTCAGAGAATATCGCAGGAAAGTGTTTTCACTTCCTTCCATACAATGCTTAATTTTTCAGGACTGTGGAGCCCCTTAACACTTAGGGATGATATTTTAAATTGCATGGTAGCAAATCGTAGTGGTTAGGAAGGCTTTTGAGTGGCTGTGGGTAAGGCTGAAGATCCAAGTCGATTACTCGTATCAGTACCTGAGATGGCTGCCTGGCCACCTTACCGGTTCCGAAGTGTTAAGGACCAGCTATCATCTAACAAAGGAACAGAAAAAGAAAAATAGAAATTGTGAATAACAGCAAAAATATTAAAAGAAACAAAGTTGCGATTCACTTAGGAATCTGAGCGTGTATAATTCCGCACACTTGTGGGGTGAGTTATACCACACTTATGCATAGAAACTCAATCCGCACCAGTTCACCGGAGCTGTTCATATATACTGTATGAGATAACTTAAGCACAGGGAACATGTCAACCAGCCAAAGTGTCCTGATCTATAATGGATTGTGGCCCCGCAAGTGAGGAGAAATTACCTTACATTATGTCGTCCTCCAGAATGTGCCAGCTCCTGAGCAAGTGGATTCATCTTCCACAAAGGTGATAGGGATGTCTCTCCCTTGTACGTGACCAGCAATTTAGCCAGATATCTCAGGATACGGTAGTTTTGGAGAGGTTTCGTTTTAGTAGAGAGACATCTTCTCTGCTGTACAGTGTGCCTTGAAAGATCGGCAAAAAAGGACAATCCTTGCATACATCCTGGGGTGCATTCTGAATTTCTGGCCAATGACATACATTTTTCCTTGATGTGGAAAAAGTGAACACTTACAGTAGTGTCTCTGGGCAGCTGGTTAGGAAGAAATGTGTTTAGGCTTGGGCAGCCTGTTTATGCAGTCAACTACTAACTCCTTTGTGGGTGCATCAGGTAGAGCGTCTGCCATCAGACGGACAAAGTATTGCCTTAGCGCTGATGTTTTCACTATCTCAGGGATGCCTCCAATTTTTATGTTATTGCGTCTGCATCTATCTTCTAGACCTGTCAGCTTATTTTTGATCCAGATAAAATCATCACAAGAGACATAATATCTGTGTAAATAGAACTGCATAATGAGACCAACATATCTTTCAGAGTGGTGCCTAGCACCGGTTGGTTATTAGTTGGAAATGCTAAAATAGAACCCTGCAGTTCTCTGGTGTCATCCAAAGATTCTTCCTGATCATCAAAGGCCATAGATTTTGATGCAGCTGTGGACAGTTTCTGTTTAGTTTTTGCAGGGCTGGTAAAACTGGAAAAACACTGTGAGCTCACCTTGGAATGTTGCTGAGAATCGTCGTATTCACCTCTGCCCGGCAGCCCTGTTGATTTTGAACCCTGATGCTGCTTGGCTGGAGAGCATGGAGAGGCTCCATTGTCATCTTGGCTGCTGTGTCTGGGCAACGGGGAGAGGAAATCCACCAGCCGCCCCAGGCACCTTTTCTCTTTTCTTTTGCAGGACATGTCTGGGATGTGTGCGCGCCCTGTGTGAGCCAGAAACCGTTGTTCTCCTGTGTCCCTGTGCATGGTATGGAGCTCCGGTTGTCTGTGCTGGTGAGGAGCTCGGCTTCACTCAGCCATCTTCCGTACGGTCCAGCCATGCCCCCCCATTGCTACATTTTAATAAATGTCTATGAACCATACTTTAGAAGTTGCATTTCTCTGGACCCTGGGCGCTTTGACACTTAGTGCTGCTCTATATGACAGAATTATTTCCAGTAATAACAATCGAATTTAAAAAATTATAATAATAGTCAGAAAAGAGATGCAGATGGTGAAAAATGTAGTCTCTTTTATTTGTTGGGGTAAATGAAGTGCACCCTTACATTAGTGGTCAATGTATATTATTATTATAATATTATATATTGACGGTCAATGGAAAAAGGGGACCTTCCCCCAATGGTCAGAGGGAGAAATGCTCCTTACATCGGTGGTCAGTGGGAAAAATGGCCCTTACATTGGTGCTTAATGGGAAGAGTGCCAACTTATCTGAGAGGCAGAAATTGATGACTGCTCAAGGAACCCCTAGCAACATCTGGAGGAACCCTAGCTAAGAAAGGGGGTCCTATACACTGCACTTTATACAAAGTTGGAGAAATAACCCATGGATAATTATGTAAAATAAAATAAAAAAGCATAAACCTACAATCATATACAATATAAACTGTTTCACAAGAGACATAATATTTGTGTAAATAGAACTGCATAATGAGACCAACATATCTTTCAGAGTGGTGTCTAGCACTGGTTGGTTATTAGTTGGAAATGCTAAAATAGAATCCTGCAGTTCTCTGGTGTCACCCAAAGAATCTCCCTGATCATCAAAGGCCATAGATTTTGAAGCAGCTGTGGACAGTTTCTGTTTAGTTTTTACAGGGCTGGTAAAACTGGTAAAACATTGTGAGCTCACCTTGGAACCACATCGGTGGTCAGTGGGAAAAATGGCCCTTACATTAGTGCTTAATGGGAAGAGTGCCAACTTATCTGAGAGGCAGAAATTGATGACTGCTCAAGGAACCCCTAGCAACATCTGGAGGAACCCTAGCTAAGAAAGGGGGTCCTATACACTGCACTTTATACAAAGTTGGAGAAATAACCCATGGATCATTATGTAAAATAAAATAAAAAAGCATAAACCTACAATCATATACAATATAAAAAAATCTATAAAAATGCATTTTAACTTAAACTCTGCAATACAAATTCAAAAGGTGTACCTGTTCAAATCACTGTAATTTCCTTTTAAAAGGAGTAATAGCTCTATAAACAGCTAGATTACTACTTATACTTTAAAACCTGTGAAGTTTGTGCACACCTCAGTGTTAAATTGAAATGAATTTAACAGTGTTAATGTAGAATCTTTGGGGCATTTGTTGCACATCTTGTAATGGTACTAATAAAAGTCATATTGGATGCTTGATTTTCAAATGTAAATTATGAATTGGTTCATGTACTATATTCTGTTATACAGTGCACATGCTTCTACACGCTGTAAATAATGTAATGGGTTTCCATAGAAACACCAAGTACAAACACTTCCTGAAAGAGGCCATACTATCATGCTTTCCTCCTACACCAAACCTTGTTCATGCCAGTGCTCCTATAAATCATCATGCAAGCCCTTAAATATTTCATCTTTTGAATGAAATGTACATAGCAGTCGTTTATGACAACTTCCATGTTCTTCTATTTAATGCACATGTAGAAGGATAACGTATTCTTGTGTGGCACCTACAAATAGAAGATAGTGTATATAGTTAGTCATACCAAACCACAGCTAGCTGGAAAAAATGTGACTGAATAGCATGAGTTTCTTCTCCCTTTATATTTATATCCTATATATTTTAATTATGTATATGTAGCAGTAACCTCTTAGGAGCTACTGGGTTTTTGGAGGCTCTACTAGCCTTCCCAAAAGTGATCTGCCATGTAGCTGCACCTGGGTAATTGCCGACCTACCAACAGGGCCGGACTGGGAATAAAAACCAGCCCTGGAAATAATTTCATACCAGCCCCATAGCATTATTATATCAGCCCAACAGCATAATGTCATTATTTTTTTGTTCACAAAAGGAAAAATCATGCATGTTAAAGCACATTTGAAGAATGTATTATAAAATGGTTGTTTTCAGTATAAATATCAATATTTATGCTATAAACATGTAGCTAAAGCTATTAAGTTAAACAAAAGTCAAAAACCATATTTCTCCATTTACATGAAGGTCAAGTTAAAATAACCCAGTCAGCACAGAGTTCCCCCATACATCAGAGTCTGCAGGAATCCCCCTTACAGTGAAGGGAACTCTGACATAAAGGGGAACATTGCAGATCATGATCTAAGGGGGGACTCTGATATAAGGGGGAGGGGGCTCTGATGACCAGAGACCCCCCCCTTATATCAGAATCCACTGCATTCCCCTTTGCATCAGAGTTCCCACTTACATCAGGCTCTGCAGCATCGCCCTTTACATCAGAGTTCGCAGAGTTCCCCCTTGCATTGTAGGGGGAATCCTGCAGACTCTGATGTAAATGGGAACTCTGGGAATGTGGGGAGGACTCTGGTGACCAGAGAACACCTTCCGCAGAAAGAAAACACTAAGGTAAGGGGGGTTACTGATTTAAGGGGGAAACCTTTACATCAGTGCCCCCTTACATTATTGTATTCACTCTCCCCTTTACATCAGTGATCCCTCTCAAACTGGCGTTGTGGCACTGTCGCTGACCTCCTCTCAGGTGCACCGTGTAGGGCTCAGTCAGTTGGTTCCAGCTTGGAGGCTCTGGTTTTATCCTATAGTCTCCTCTGCAGTCCACACACGTCTGACTTCTCCCATGACCCCCATCCCGGCGGCACTCCCACTGTTGGCTCCTCTCCAGACTCCCCCCTCAGAGACTGCAGACATGATAAAATAGAGGGTTAGAGGTTGCAGACATAATACAGGTGGTGGTCAGAGGCTGTGGCTGGTACAGGAGAGGTCAGAGGCTAGGGATGGGACAGGAGAGGTCAGAGGCTGGGGATGGTGCAGAAGAGGTCAAAGCCTGGGAGATGGTACAGGAGAGGTCAGAGGCTGTGGATGATGCAGGAGAGGTCAGCGGCTATGGGATGGGACAGGAGAGATCAGAGGCTGGGGGATGGGATAGGAGAGGTCAGAGGCTGTGGGGTGGGACAGGAGAGGTCAGAGGCTGGGGGAAGAGACAGGAGAGGTCAGAGGCTGGGGGATGAGACAGGAGAGGTCAGAGGCTGGGGGATGGGACAGGAGAGGTCAAAGGCTATGGGATGGGACAGGAGAGGTCAGAGGCTGCAGATGGTACAGGAGAGGTCAAGGCTGGGGGATGGGACAGGAAAGGTCACAGGCTGGGGGATGGGACAGGAGAGGTCAGAGGGTGGGGAATGGGACAGAATAGGTCAGAAGCTGGGGGATGGGACAGGAGAGGTCACAGGCTGGGGGATGGGACAGGAGAAGTCAGAGGCTGCAGAGGTCAGAGGCTGCGGAGGTCAGAAGCTGGGGGATAGGACAGGAGAGGTCAGAGGCTAAGGAGGTCAGAGGCTGCAGATGGTACAGGAGGTCAGAGGCTGCAGAGGTCAGAGGCTGCGGATGGTACAGGAGGTCAGAGGCTGCGGAGGTCAGAGGCTGCAGATGGTACAGGAGGTCAGAGGCTGTGGAGGTCAGAGGCTGGGGATGGGACAGGAGGACAGAGGCTGCAGATGGTACAGGAGGTCAGAGGCTGCGGAGGTCAGAGGCTGTGGATGGTACCAGAGGTCAGAGGCTGCAGATGGTACAGGAGGTCAGAGGCTGCGGAGGTCAGAGGCAGGGGGATGGGACAGGAAGTCAGAGGCTGCACATGGTACAGAAGGTCAGAGGCTAGGGGATGGGACAGGAGGTCTGAGGCTGTGGAGGACAGAGGCTGGGGAATGGGACAGGAGGTGAGAGGCTGCGAAGGTGAGAGGCTGCGGATGATACAGGAGGTCAGAGGCTGCGGATGGTACAGAAGATCAAAGGCTGCGGAGGTCAGAGGTTTCCGAACAGTACAGGAGGTCAGAGGCTGGAGATGGTACAGGAGGTCAGAGGCTGCAGATGGTACAGGAGGTCAGAGGCTGCAGATAGAACAGGAGGTCAGAGGCTGCAGAAGTCAGAGGCTGCAGATGGTACAGGAGGTCAGAGGCTGGGGGATGGGACAGGAGGTCAGAGGCTGGGAGATGGGACAGGAGGTCAGAGGCTGCAGAGGTCAGAGGCTGAGGATGGTACAGGAAGTCAGAGGCTGCAGGTGGTACAGGAGGTCAGAGGCTGGGGACGCTACAGGAGGTCAGAGGCTGGGGACACTACAGGAGGTCAGAGGCTGTGGATGGTACAGGAGGTCAGAGGCTTCAGATGGTACAGGAGGTCAGAGGCTGCAGATAGAACAGGAGGTCAGAGGCTGCAGATGGTACAGGAGGTCAGAGGCTGGGGGATGGGACAGGAGGTCAGAGGCTGGGAGATGGGACAGGAGGTCAGAGGCTGCGGAGGTCAGAGGTTTCCGAAAAGTACAGGAGGTCAGAGGCTGCGGACGGTACAGGAGGTCAGAGGCTGTGGAGGTCAGAGGCTGCAGCTGGTACAGGAGGTCAGAGGCTGCAGATGGTACAGGAGGTCAGAGGCTTGGGGATGGGACAGGAGAGGTCATAGGCTGCGGAGGGAACAGGTCCGGTCTTACCAAGCCATAACAAGAGGCACCGCCCGGCGCCATCATGTCAGTGCGCATGTGCCCGCCTTCCCAAAAATAGCCGACCTTGTACAGACTTTCCCGAGCCTGTTCCGAAGTTAGCCCAGCTCGGGAAAGCCCATACACTTTTGCTATTTTCGAAAAGGTGGGATCATGCGTACTGACATATTGGCACCGCGCGACGCCATTTTTAAGAGTAAAGCAGTGGCGATCAGTGCGGTCTGCGCCTGCGCACTTGCATGTCAGTTTGGCCCCACAGCCATATTTTTTCAGGCACTGCTTCCTTCAAAGCGGCCCCAGGAAAATATCCCGGTATCCCGGTGCGCCAGTCCGGCCCTGCTTACCAACAGTAACAAACAGACAGACTTCAGTATCCTTCAAAACTTTACTTGCAATAAATTGGCCCAATTGTCTTGGGGAGAAAGGGTTAGGGGTACAGGGTAGCAGCAAAAATTCTTGCAACTGAGTAGACTTCTCAGTGAACTCTTTGGGCATAGATGGCCTTCTATCTTCCAGTATCTTTTTAACCTCTGCCATTGATCAGCTTAAGGGATACTTTGGCTTCTGCCACAGCCCAGCGTAGATTCCTTAAACCCAGGAGAGCAGATATCTTTCAGATACCAATGCACAGGTCAGGCTAGGACACTTCAGGTCTCAGAAACAAACTAGTTTAGGACATTCTAGAAATATATGGGCAGCTAGGAGAACAAACACTTTATTGGCTCCTCCAGGCAAAAGGCTTGCAAGCAAAGACTGGCAGAAACCTGGAAAGGACTGCACAACACTGCTCACATTGTCACCAGGTAAAGTCTGGGAGGCAAGGACCCTTCTTGAAGGCCTCTCCAAATGCATATCCTTTTCTCACTTCACTAGCATAAACCCTTGTCCATTGCAGAATAAATTTTTACAACCCAAAACATTGTATCTCTGCACTCAACCTAATGGGGAACACTCAACAGTAGTAGACAGAAGTGAACAATGTCCTTTTAGGAAAAACCTAACAATCCCAACTCAGACTGCCTACAATCTAGTTACAAACACTCAATTTAGACTAGGGATACTCCAACTTAATACTGGATTCACACCAATGCATTTTTAGTGCTTTTTGCATTTTGCAGATTTGCACTACAGAAGGTGTTCCATAGGAAACCATGTTAAATGGACTGCAATGCAAATCTGCAAAATGCAAAAAGCACTAAAATTGCATAGGTGTGAAACCAGGCTAAGGCAGGAATCCTACATGCACTTTATTGTCAAAAGTATTGGGATGCCTGCCTTTACACGCACATGAACTTTAACCACTTGCCGACCGCCGATCGGCATCTGACGGCGGCAAAGTGGCACGTTCCCGCAAATCACCGCCATACAACGGCAGCTGCGGGAACGAGTTTAGTGAGCGCGCGCGCGCCGCCGGAGGCGCGCCCGCACGCTCACTGTGTCCAGGGGGGGCCAGGGAGCGGGTGCGGCAGCTTCGATTGCCGCCGGCTACCCGCGATGGCCCCCCCGGAGCGAGTGAGCGGAGGTCCGTGTAAGTAAACACGGACCTCCGCTCCGTGTGAGGGGGAAGGGCTGTGATCACAGCTTTCCTTTACGTGAAGGCTGTGACCACTTCCCTTCCCCAGATAGGCAGTCCCCCATATAGTTAGAACACGCCCAGGGAACATAGTTAACCCTTAGCGCGCCCCCTGCAGGTTAACCCCTTCACTGCCAATGGCATTTACACAGTAATCAGTGCATTTTTATAGCACTGATCGCTGTATAAATGCCAATGGTCCCAAAAAAGTGTCAAAATGGTCCGACATGTCCGCTGAAATATCGCAGTACCGCAAAAAATCGCAGATCGCCGCCATTTTTAGTAAAAAATAAAAAAAAATTAAAAACCCCAAAAATGAATTCTCATCATCCGTAAATGCGACCACTTTTGCGCAAACCAATCAATAAACGCCGATTGCGATTTTTTTTATCGCAAATATGAGGAAGAATATAAATCGGCCAAAAACTGTGAAAAAAAATGTTTTTTTATATTTTTTTTTTGGATTTGTATTTTAGGAAAAAGTAAGAAATTTGGGTTTTTTTGCAAAATTGTCGCTCTTCTTTTGTTTATAGCGGCGATCAGAAATGACGCAGAGGTGATCAAATACCACCAAAAGAAAGCTCTGTTTGTGGGGAAAAAAAGGACGCAAATTTCATTTGGGTACAACGTCGCACGACCGCGCAATTGTCAGTTAAAGCGACGCAGTGCCGAATCGCAAAAAGGGCTCCGGTCCTAAAGCTGGAAATCCTTCCGGGGCTGAAGTGGTTAACTGCATCCCAGTCTTAAGCCTCGTACACACGGGACGACGATCGTACGTACGATCGTCTCAAATCGTATGTTGGCTGTTGTATCTAGCATACTGACTGCACTACACGATCGTACGACCGCAGAAGAACCTTCAGGTGCATGTAATTAGCATCCGGCCGTTCCTAACTTCTGAGCATGCGTGTTTTGCACAATACAAATTGTTGTACCAACTTCTCTGTACACACGATACAACGGTCGTATCAGCGCTTGTTGGTACGACCAAGTTTTATAGTCTGCTCATACAACTCCCCTTGTACAACCGTCGTATGTTCAGCTGTTCAAATCTCGCATATGAACGATCGATTACATATACGACGGTCGTTAGTACGACCTGTTTTATAAGACCATCGAACCATAGGGTTCAATATTGAGTTGGCCCACCCTTTGCAGCTATAGCAGCTTCAACTCATCGGGGAAGGCTGTCCACAAGGTTTAGAGTGTTTCTATGGGAATGTTTGACCATTCTTCCTGAAGCGCATTTGTGAGGTCAGGCACTAATAATGGACAAGAAGACTTTGCTCGCAGTCTCCGCTCTAATTCATCCCAAAGGTGTTTGATCGAGTTGAGGTCAGGACTCTGTGAAAGGCCACTCAAGTTCCTCCACCCCAAACTCACTCATCCATGTCTTTATGGACCTTGCTTGGGGTGGAGAAACTTGACTGGCCTGCACAGAGTCCTGACCTCAACTGGATAGTACACCTTTGGGATGAATTAAAGTGGAGACTGTGAGCCAGGCCTTTTCACCCAACATCAGTGCCTGACCTCACAAATGTGGACAGCCTTCCCAGAAGAGCTGAAGCTGTTGTAACTGCAAAGGGTGAGACTACTCAAAATTGAACCCTATGGACTAAGACTGGGATGCCATTAAAGTTCATATGCGTGTAAGTGGGAGCACATGCAGGTGCAACGGCTTGGTGATGTATAGGTTACAGATGTGAGGAATTTCTGTGTATCCGAGAAATACACTCCAAAAAATCCTAAAGTTTATTCCATTTGTAATCCTACTCTCAGTGGAGCCAATTGGAATTATTAACATCTCACTAGTAAACCAATAAAGGCCACTTAGGTATAGGAAGCAAAACCAGGGTCAGAGAGCTGGTCTACGAGCCAAGATAACAGCTTATGCGCAAAGACCATTTTTTTTTGACGATTTCTTTCTCAGCAACTTCTGATCACTCACCATCAAAATCCACGAGGATTACCTCGCACAAAATTAACAGCTGTGTGATGGTTATTATAAAGACTTTTTTGATTGAGTGCTTTATTTGGGCACAATTATTATGCACTCCACTTACAAATTTTGGCACTGGTGTTTTAACAAATGTATTACGGTTTTACACGGTACTGCTCCATTTCATCTTACTGAGTGATGATGGGATGTGTCCTGAAGGGTGTAAGATGGTAAAGACCTGGCAACGGAGGGGTGCAAGAGTGTCTGACCCAGCTAATATATGTACAGTAGGTCAGTGCCAGTCCTGTGGACTGAAATGGCACAAGGGTGTGCTCACAGTGTGGAGAAGCTTATATGGACACTAGAAATTTGAATATACTTATAAGATTTTTCTCCATACTGTCTGAACACATTTTCACTGATATGGATGGTTCTTGAGACTTACTGAGATCCAGTGGATTGTAATTTATTGCAGATTTTTGTATATTTGAGTATATTTTATTAGGATCACTGTATACACTTTATTAATGTTATATTGAACTTTATATCACTATCATAGCTTTTCATTTTTGTTCAGTGCTGCACAGCAAATTATTGATACTGACATACCAAACCTGGAAACTGTGTATGTTGGCCAACAAAATAAAAGGGCCAAACGTCCATTACTCCATCATTTACAAATTTCCCAGAAAGATAATGCACCTTATTATAAATATACGCATGTATTTATTGCTGATATCAGAGAATTACCATGTAAAGTGTTGTTGTATTGAGTACAATAATAATAAAGTATCTATTCTAATCTTATTGACAAGCACATGATTGGGAGCCCATTCCAATGGCTCCCAATCATAAACAGCGACTTGAAGCTGCTGCTAAGTGTTTTGGCATAGGAGGATTAACTGTTGTGGGGATTTGGGAGGATGTGTGTGTGTGTGTGGGGGGGGGGGGGGGGACTGGCTTTCGTATGGAGGATACTACATATCTTCAAATATCTTCATGTTCCCAAAAAACTTATTTAAAGATTTTTTGAGGAAACATAAATTAATTAAAGGAGAAGTGCAGTGCCTTAAAAAAGTATTCCTACCCCATGAAATTGTCCACATTTTGTCATGTTACAGCCAAAAACATAAATGTATTTTATTGGGATTTTATGTGATAGACCAACACAAAGTGGCACATAATTGTGAAGTGGCGTGCATTTGTATTCAGCCCCCCTGAGTCAATACTTTGTAGAATCACCTTTCTCTGCAATTGTAGCTACAAGTCTTTTTGGGGATGTCTCTACCAGCTGTGCACATCTAGAGAGGACATTTTTGCCCATTCTTCTTTGCGAAATAGCTCAAGCTCTGTCAGATTGGATGGAGAGCTTCTGTGAACAGCAATTTTCAAGTCTTGCCACAGATTCTCAGTTGGATTTAGGTCTAGACTTTGACTGGGCCATTCAAACACATGAATATTCTTTGATCTAAACCATTCCATTGTAGCTTTGGCTGTATGTTTTGGTTTGTTGTCCTGCTGGAAGGTGAACCTCTGCCCCTGTCTCAAGTCTTTTGCAGACTCTAAAGCCTCGTACACACGATGCAACGGTCGTACGATCGGACTTCCAAAAACGTATGTTGGCTGTTGTGTCTTGCATACTGACGTGCACTAAGCGATTGTACGACCAAGCCTAACGTGGTGACGTGCTACGAGTGTATAAAGAGGAAGTTCAAGTGAATGTGATTTGTGAATTAGGAACGTAGGTTTACATGAACAAACACTTCCGGGCATTCCAGATTTCTGAGCATGTGTGTTTTGCACGAATAACTTGTTGGGCCAACATCTCTGTACACACAGTACAACAGTCGTACGACCGCTTGTTGTACAACAAAAGTTTTCTAGTCTGCTAATCCAACTTCTGTTTTATGACCGTCACACTGTGTGTACAAGGCTTTAAGCCTCGTACACACCATTAGTACACGCGACCATTAGTACACGCGATTATAACAGCTGAAGTGCGACGGTTGTATAACAGAAGTTGGATGAGCAGACTACAAAACTTTTGTTGTACAACAGGCGGTTGTACGATCGCTGTATCGTGTGTACAGAGAAGTTGGGCCAACAAGTTGTACGTGCAAAACATGCATGTTCCGAAGTCAGGAACGGCCGGAAGTGCCGTTCGTGTAAACCTACGTTCGAATTTCACAATGCATATTCGTCTAGCGGCAATTGAATTCAAATAGCGAAATGCAGCACACATTAGCAGCTTTTTCAATGGGATAATAATGAAGATGCATTGCTAGTGGTACTCATGTTACGAATGTAATGAAAGACAGTTGTTCTGTAGTGATATAAATAGCATTTGCATTATTTTGATTCTATTTTATTGTATTTAACATTTCCCCAAAATCATTAGCTCTGAAATGTAAATCCAGAAAATTAAAGTATTTTTGGTCTCTTGGTAATTGTTCTAACTTTTCTTTTTATTGTAACTGCCTACTTCAAACCTGTCATTTGAATCAAAAAACATAGGCAAGTATTCTTATTCTCATTCTTCCATTTTTTTCAAACATAAAGAAGATAAATTAAATTAGAAATGCAATCTTTCTGCAAATAAAATATACCGGTAACAGAAAAAAGTGCTTGGTATTATCAAAATGTGTTAAAGAAAATCCAAAGTAAAAGAATACAAACAAAAATACAGAAAAATAAATAAATACATCAATTGGGGTATTGGCCATAATCCCCAGACCATGGCTGTTGGTGGGGGCCATGGGGAACAAATTGCCACTGGCCAGCATGCTAGTGTGGTGGTTGGGATGGGTTTTGAGATGGTGTAGGTAGTGGAGGTGGAGGCACATTCTCATGGAGCTTGGTATAGTCCTTAATGAGCCCCCTCTCCCCCTTGCTGAGCACCTGTGTCATCAGCTCCTCAGATCTGCTCTGCTGGTAGGTAGTCATCTTTTTTAGTTTAGCAGCTGCATAGGCGGCAAATGACTCCTCATCGTCTAGATCCCTCTGGAGGATGGCTGAGGCATGCAGGAAGAATGAGAAAGCACTCTCATCTACTAGGGAAGAGCCAGCTGCCTCCTCCTCAGTCACCGTCTCTGTGATACTTTCCTGTGTATAAAAAAAGTGACATTATTAGAATATCTTACTTTGTGTGGGTCATCAATGAAAACAAATTTACATTTCCTGACTGTTGCTAATTGAATAATTAGAAATACAAAACACTAGCATTCTGGCACCAGCATTTGGATTTATCCTTCAAATGAGTTTAGGCCACAACTGTGTTTGGATATTGAACCAAATGTGTTAAGGCTCAAATATTTGGCCAATAATGTTCAGTTATTATCATTGTATTTTATCTTTACAATATGTTCAACAACACTATACCTGGGTCAAGATGGCCTCTTCCTCATAGTCATCCTCAGGTCCAGGAGCTGTGGCCTCAGCAGAGGTAGAGGGCAGGGTGGAGAGAGATGGCCTGGCCTCAGATGTGTTTCTGATAAGCTGCAGGCTCTCAAAGTACCACAGCTTAAGCACATATACGGCAGATGCTGCAGCTCCTGATCTTTGGGATTGTTGGATTTTTTTCACCTTCCGCCCACATGTGGTCCTCATGTTGGCAATTTTGTCTCTGAAGTACTTCACATTTGCATTTGGCTTAATCTGTTTGCACAGCTCTGCCAGTTGCTCTAAAGTTGCCCGCCTTCGGACCCGGTTGAAATACTCTTTGGTCTTGATGACCCATAGACATGGGAGTTGACTGTATAGGTCTATAAATTGTGGTAGGAACTCATGGGAGAAAGACTGATCAGTCATTATGCCTGCAAGACACAAGACAAAGCATAATGCAACTTCGCCCGGCATACCCCTAAGCTGGACCCAATCCTCAATCCAAGCAGTATAGCCCATTAATCCCCATCTAAGCCTCAATCCAAGCAGTATAGCCCATTAATCCCCATCTAGGCCTCAATCCAAGCAGTATAGCCCATTAATCCCCATCTAGGCCTCATTCCAAGCAGTATAGGCCACTACCCACCTATGCCAGAAGTTTAAGTCGAACCTTCCTTATTCCAAATAATTAGCGTTTTCCCAAACGATCGTTCTCGTTCTCCACGTAACACTCCTACCTACAGTCATTCCATCAAATGTGCGTTCAAGCTTTATACACTGTGCATGCATGCAACTCCGCTCTCAGGTGCGCCGTGACGCTGGGGTGTGAACAGCTCTCTTATCCTCCATGATACCGACTCCACGGAACGATCAGGGGAACGATCGGAAGGAAAGATGGTGGATTCTAGAAGCAGCAGCCAGACCAGCGGTGCTGGATCACATAGAAAGGTCAAAGCCACCCCCATGACCAAGGCTGAGATGGTCGACATGGTGGCCATTATGAAACGGCAGGATTATGACTGCAAGAAGGAGAACTATGAAGGACCTAACAGTTGGAAAGATTTTATTTTAGAGCAGATCACCTGTCCCGAAAATATGGTGTCCAGCGCTCCAAAGACCAACTCTGAAAAAGGTGGTTGAATCTGAAACATTGTGAGCTAGATCAGCTGGCAAAGATCCATAGAGTCCGGGAAAAAAGTAAGCAATAGTTGTATATAAGCAATATGTATATGTGTAAACTAGGTGTCTGGATGTGTTCTTGGTAAAAGTAGCTATAGAGAATTCTAGCTGAGGTTTGAAAATGTATGCCTTGGTATTCCACATTTCAAGGTAACTGAAAAGCATATATGAAGAATAGAACTTGTTAATGCTGTCAATCATTCCTTTAGCTTTTGCACTTATATTCTTTTTTATATTTAAACGGGGTACATAAAAAAAAAAGGTGATCACCCCCTCAAGGGACAAAGGGAGTCCCCCACCCCTGGCACATCTGCTGAGGCGGAATCTAGCCCACCTTGTTGCCCAGAACGTAAGTGCTAAATTGTTAGAAAAATATTGAACCACAGACAGGGGTGCTGCTAGGTGGGCAAAAGGGCGGGAGCTTCAGGCCTAAATTAAAGGATAAGTGACACTTTGCTGGCTGCTGCCTGTTTGATCAGTGCTCATTAATACAGCCTTGCCAGTGCAGACATGAGAAGAGGAGAGCCCCCGGTGCTCGTAGTCACACAAATGCCTAGGATGGACATTAGACATCCTGCATCCCATAGTAGTGGGGGGGAGGGGCACCTGTAGGAGTTTAACTATGTTGGCACTTGTCAAGTCTTTGCCGCTTGGACAATGGCCTCATCTTCCCTTTTTGTATGTTTTTTTGGCAGAAAATCCTCCAGAGTCACCAGAAGCCCAGGCGACCAGTGAGCCAGAACTGGTCATCCCGGCCCAAGTCCAAGGTTGGTCAAATAGTAAAATGTATGTGATGAACCAGATGTGACTTTGGGATGCTTAATGAATGTTGTATTTTTCTTTTATAGAGGAAATTGAATGTGAAGAGCTCACCCAACATGCCCCTGATCCCCAAAATGAAGAAGCTGGCGCTGAGCCTGTAGTTTATCCTTGTAAGTATTGTTATAATATTGCTTGTTATGTATTGACATTTCAAGCATTACATTGTCTTAAGTAAACACCTAGTCCCCACACTAGTACAGTAGTTAGTGCTTTCACATTAGCATGGCTTAGGAAGAGGTGTAAGTAGCTGTCTGTGTCACTAGGTAGACTAGTTTTGGAGACCCAGACACCAGGCCAAACATTACAGAGTAGGGTCGGTGTTTACATTTAAAGTAGTGTAGGTGTTGGAAGGGCAAGCAGGTCGCACCCAACAAGCCACTGGGTAGGTAAGTATTTAATAATGCTTAGGCCTCATACACACAGACGTTTTTTGACCCTGGGGTTTTCTGGCGTTTTTTGTAGCTCTCCATGTTAGTCAATGGCCCCATAAAAACGCCAACGTTTTTGAGCTGTAGATGGCGTCGGCGTTAGTGAGCTGAAACTAGAACCCACGGCCAGCGCGTTGTGAGGCTGTAACGTTTTGGCATTTTTTGACGTCGCAAAACCCCAACTAACGCCAACAAACGCCAACTAATATTGTACCGGCGTTAACCGGCGTTTTTTGACGCCGACATTTTTAGGTTGAAAAATAGCAGAGGGATGATTTTTTTTTTAAAACGCCTATTGACGCCGACATTCACTAATGCTCACTAACGCCGATGCATAACGCCGAAAAACACCGATTTTTTTTCTTGACGTCGGGCCCGACGTTTTGTTTATTTTTTAAGAAACGTCCGTGTGTATGAGGCCTTAAGATTAACTTGGCCCAAAATCACTAGGTTGGCCAACAGCCACTTGACCATTATTGCGCTAATACATTTTGCTCTTCTTACCAGGTCATGAGGTGCCTAGATGCACTGTGGGCCGATTAAGGCAAGAAATAATCCAGTGCTGCAAGGAGCTCGAGGACATAAAAAAGGCACAGACCCATTTACAAAGAAGACTGACAGATGTTGGGGACATGCTGGGGAAGTTTTGGACTTGGGCTGTGTTTTTTGGACACTTTTCAGTAGTTTTTCCCTGTTTGTTTAGGGTAAGGTTTTTTACAATTTTTTACATGTGAAGTGTTTTGCAACTCCACTCCTCAAGGACATTTACAAACACAAGATTACACATAAGGCATTTAAAGCGGAGTTCCACCCAAAAGTGGAACTTCCGCTTTAAGTCCTCCTCCCCAGCTCCAGATGCTGAAACTGAGCTTTTGGGGAGGAGGGGGGGTGGGGATACCCTATTTTTAGGGGTACTTCCTTAGGCGATCGGAAGTGGAAGGACTCCTTCCCCCCTCACTCCCGAAGTCTTCTGGGACACAGGACAGGTCCTAGAAGACTTCGGGACCAATCACAAAGTGCAGCGCCGCTCGCGCATGCGCAGTCGGGTGCCCACAGTAGCAATGCCGGCGCCGCGGAGGGGAGGGGGAGAGGAGCGAGGCTCCGTGCGGCTCCATCGCTGGACCGGGAGACAGGTGAGTGTCGGTTTATTAAAAGTCAGCAGCTACACTTTTTGTAGCTGCTGACTTTTAATAAACCTAAGGAAAGGGTGGAACTCCGCTTTAAATAGCTCACATTTTCAGGGTTAAATCTGGAAAATAAGTTCTGTTTTTAGACCTTGAGGAGTGGAGTTGATAAACACTGGCTTCATGAGAAAGTGTGTAAACATGTGCTCTATCCCATCAGAGGGTATCAAGTGTCATGTTTCTGGGTTGCAACCCCCCTTCCTCCAAACTAGAGTTTCTTGTAAAAAGGGGTATTGCATCAGCAAAACATATGAGTTGATACCATCAGGGGTTCTGATCTGACGCGTTTTAGGGGGGCCCCCCTTTATCAAAGCTACTTGAGTTTTGATAAAGGGGGCGCCCCCAAAACGCATTAGCTCAGAACCCTTGATGGTATCAACTCACGCATTTTGCTGATGCAACACCCCTTTCTCCAAAAAACTCTAGTGTGGAGGAAGTAGTAAAAAGTTTAAATACAGTGTGTGGCTTCTTCTTTACTTGATCTATACCTGTGAATTTACTAAGTTGATGTACTTACAGAGTGAATGTGCTCCTATATGTTGTCAACTCATGCTAATTTAAGCAGGAAACATTTAAAGCAGTTGGAAATGCATCACATTTTGGTTTTTCATGCATGAAGAACCAAAACATGCTGTGTGAGTGTGTGTGTGTGTGTGTGTGTGTGTGTGTGTGTGTGTAGCAGACACAACATTACTTAGCTGAAGCTGATATTGTGACCTCATGGAGAAATGAAGATTAGATTTCCCTCTTGGAGCAAGTGACAAAATAAAAAAAATATATAGAACATACAGTCAGGTCCATAAATATTGGGACATGGACACAATTCTAATCTTTTTGGCTCTATACACCACCGCAATGGATTTGAAATGAAACAAACAAGATGTGCTTTAACTGCAGACTTTCAGCTTTAATTTGAGGGTATTTACATCCAAATCAGGTGAACGGTGTACGAATTACAACAGCTTGTATATGTGCCTCCCACTTTTTAAGGCACCAAAAGTAATGGGACAGATTAACCATCATAAATCAAACTTTCACTTTTTAATACTTGGTTACAAATCCTTTGCAGTCAATTACAGCCTGAAGTCTGGAATGCATAGACATCACCAGATACTGGGTTTCATCCCTGGTGATGCTCTGTCAGGCCTCTACTGCAACTGTCTTCAGTTCCTGCTTGTTCTTGGGGCATTTTCCCTTCAGTTTTCTCTTCAGCAAGTGAAATGCATGCTCAATCGGATTAAGGTCAGGTGATTGACTTGGCCATTGCATAACATTCCACTTCTTTCCCTTAAAAAAACTCTTTGGTTGCTTTCGCAGTATGCTTCGGGTCATTGTCCATCTGCACTGTGAAGCGCCGTCCAATGAGTTCTGAAGCATTTGGCTGAAAATGAGCAGATAATATTGCCCGAAACACTTCAGAATTCATCCTGCTGCTTTTGTCAGCAGTCTCATGATCAATAAATACAAGAGAACCAGTTCCATTGGCAGCCATACATGCCCACGCCATGACACTACCACCACCATGCTTCACTGATGAGGTGGTATGCTTTGGATCATGAGCAGTTCCTTTCCTTCTCCATACTCTTCCCTTCCCATCACTCTGGTACAAATTGATCTTGGTCTCATCTGTCCATAGGATGTTGTTCCAGAACTGTGAAGGCTTTTTTAGATGTTGTTTGGCAAACTCTAATCTGGCCTTCCTGTTTTTGAGGCTCATCAATGGTTTACATCTTGTGGTGAACCCACTGTATTCACTCTGGTGAAGTCTTCTCTTGATTGTTGACTTTGACACATATACCCCTACCTCCTGGAGAGTGTTCTTGATCTGGCCAACTGTTGTGAAGGGTGTTTTCTTCACCAGGGAAATAATTCTTCGGTCATCCACCACAGTTGTTTTCCGTGGTCTTCCAGGTCTTTTGGTGTTGCTGAGCTCACCGATGCGTTCTTTCTTTTTAAGGATGTTCCAAACAGTTGATTTGGTCACACCTAATGTTTTTGCTATCTCTCTGATGGGTTTGTTTTGTTTTTTCAGCCTAATGATGGCTTGCTTCACTGATAGTGACAGCTCTTTGGATCTCATATTGAGAGTTGACAGCAACAGATTCCAAATGCAAATATCACACTTGAAATTAACTCTGGACCTTTTATCTGCTCCTTGTAAATGGGATAATGAGGCAATAACACACACCTGGCCATGGAACAGCTGAGAAGCCAATTGTCCCATTACTTTTGGTCCCTTAAAAAGTGGGAGGCACATATATAAACTGTTGTAATTCCTACACCGTTCACCTGATTTGGATGTAAATACCCTCAAATTAAAGCTGAAAGTCTGCAGTTAAAGCACATGTTGTTCGTTTCATTTCAAATCCATTGTGGTGGTGTATAGAGCCAAAAATATTAGAATTGTGTTGATGTCCGAATATTTATGGACCTGACTGTATCTTATACATATAGAAACAACAGACATGAGTAGTTAAACTGAATGATTAATTTATAAGGACAACAAAACATTAAACGCGATCAGGAATCATGTCCTGCCAGGACACAGCCCCTCTTCCCACAAAATAGTCCATATATTTGATCCACAAATCCCGTGCATTCTGGGTGGCCAAGATAGCATGGCTAGTCTGGAGGTCTGCCATTGCATCCAACAACGAACGGTCATATACTCAGAAGTTATTTGCAAGTCTAGGGATGACAGCAAATAATAAGGTAGGTGAAATGTCTTGGAAAACTAATTAGCTCTGATACATTTCTTGGCTCTTGATTTACCTCCTAATCAGGGCTTGTGGCTCTTATTTCTTCAGCACAAGCATAATGTTTAAAAGTTGAAGTGTAGGTATAGGTAAAACATTTTTTTTAATTTTTGGATAGAGTAGGGAAGAGTTAAACCCTCTGCTAGGTCCTTTTTTACCTGCCTGCGTACCATTAGGGAAATGTCCCTTCCCAGGGACATAACAGAAAGTTATAGAAGATCTTCCAAAGTGGGAGAGGTTCTGCCTAGACAGTTTTCCCCATAACTGGTGTCCCCATTAGAAGATTCCTTCTTACCTCTTGTTCTGGGGACAACTCTAACATTTTAAATGTTCCCTAATTTCTTTCTCAGTAACAATGGTCAACTACTGTTGACTACTACAAATAAAGCAATAGATCCTCCCAATGGAGTCACAGACTCTCTTTCCAAAACAAAAAAAAAAGGTTTTGCCTAGAGATACACTTCATTTGCAAACTATGGGGAAGTCTTTTTCTAACACTAATAGCAAGCTAAACCCCTTCCAGCACAGAGGTTTTGAGAGGCCCTCTAAAATGTAGAACCACTGTTACTGGAATGGTGTATTTGATAGGAGTGTATTCAATAGTATGTTCCTGCATGTCACAAAGGGTTGTACATTATTTTTATATGAAGCATATGAGAATATATAAAGTTATAGTAAATTCCAAGGTTTCAAAGCTTTGTACCACTGGCTGTTGTCGTGGAGTGAGAGGTACCCATTGAAATCTCTTAAAATCCAGAGCAAGGGCAGTGGCTGAGCCCTAATCCTTACCAGGGCTCTGCAGTACATCTTCCTCTTTTGTCTTCTGTAGGATGTTGCACCACTTTATAATCCTCCAACAGATAAATGCAAGTACTTTCTTTTCAACTCAACAGTACCAGTAGGTCCTCTTCTATGCCAGTAATATCTTAAGTAACCTTTAGGAAGGGCATTTCTTCAGCAACAGCCCCTAGGGGGTTTCCTCTGCAGGGTGTTTTTCTTCTTACGTATGGTGACGTTTAAGCCATCGTCATATAATTCTCCAAAAAGTTAGTTAATAATTACTTCTGCCCAGTACAGTTGTACCATTCTCTTCAACTGAGCGAAACTATTTGCTACTCTTCTAAGTAACCAGAATCTCAAAAAGCCTCTCAACATCCAGAGGGAAGGCTGTTCTTCTCCAATTGTCCCTAAGGCTGGGTTCACACTAAGTGTGGCCGTGGGACACAGCAGGGGGTCCAGTGTGTCCCCTTTCACTGTTTCAGGTCCAAATTAAGTCCGAATTTTTGGCTAAATTCAGACCTGGAACGGAGCCAAAGACGCACAGGACTCTTCTGCTGTGTGCTCCGTGGCCACCTCAGAGATGTGTGAACTGACTCCATTGAGAGCCAGTCACACTCTCCTGTCATGCGAATTGAATGTGGGGTTTCTCCGCATCCAATTTGCATGACAGGAGAGTGTGACCGGCTTTCAATGTTAAAGTCTGATCAGTTTGGATAAGGAGACTGAGGAAATGCATCATTGTACCAACAGGAAACTGATCACATTATCTCTGCTTGGCAGTCACTTGACTTAGAGTAAAGGTCCAACTTTTAATGGTAAATAGTATGGCTTTTTTGGTCCCCCAAAGCCTCTTCTTTTCATTGCTCCATCAGTCACAGGCACAAGTTATTGCGTACAATGCAGGACCAGCAGTCCTGCATTGAAAAAGAGGACGCTGAGAGCACACCCACAACCAAGAGCATTGGAGAGAAGAGAAGAGTGCTGGTTGCCAGTGGAATGAGGGAAAAGGTAAGTAAAACTGCTGTTCATGTTCCACCTTGAACAAAACTAGCGCTTAATCCTTACAGTGCAGGGGAGCCCCACTACAATGGAGTCTTATATTTTAGGATCTGCCATATTCTTTAAGGATAAGTATGGGTTTATCAAAAAAAAAACCTTCATACTCACCTTAGTGCTGCAGCAATGGTGTAATGCTACAGCATCAGTGTAACGCTGCAGCTGTACCACGTCGCCACTAAGACCCAGAACTGAGCGATCACTTGACCGTTAGACCTCATACACACGGACGTTTCTTAAAAAATATACAAAATGTCGGGCGATGTCAAGGAAAAAAAATTGGCGTTTTTGAGCGTTAGTGAGCGTCGGCGTCAATAGGCGTTTTTTTTTTAAATCATCCCTCTGCTATTTTTCAACCTAAAAACATTGGCATCAAAAAACGCCGGTTAACGCCGGTACAGCGTTAGTTGGCGTTAGTGAGCGTTTTGCGGCATCAGCGTCAAAAAACGCCAAAACATTACAGCCTCAGAACGCTCTGGCCGTGGGTTCTAGTTTCAGCTCACTAACGCCAACGCCATCTACAGCTCAAAAACGTCGGCGTTTTTATGGAGCCATTGACTAACATGGAGAGCTGCAAAAAACGTCAGAAAACGCTGAAGTCAAAAAACGTTCACGTGTATGAGGCCTTGATCATTCAGTTCTTGGTCTGCTCAGAGGGGAAAGCAGTGACTGTCAGTCACTGCTCTCTGCTCTGCTTCTCCAGTGCACCCTGGAGTGCCAGGATGGAGGGGGCGGTTGCAGTTGGCTTTAGCTCTTAGCTGCTCACTGAGAGCCGCAGCAAGCAGTCAATCAGGCAGCTGGGTGGATCCTGATAATGTGGTCTGGATCCACCCAGAGCTTAAAATGGCTCTGTGACGTCAGCTGACAGTAAGCTATAACCTGCTATAAGCTGACTCTGGGTCACAGAAGAGCAAACTAAGTACACCCCTGTGACCCACAAGAGAAGTATGGCCAAAAAAGCGCTGACCATACTTCTCATGTAAAATGATATTAAACCCAAAACCAAAAATGTAATATATTGCAGCTTACTAAACATTAGATGTGGTGACTGCATCCGTTTTCATTTCTTAGGCTTTCTTCCCCCTTTGTTCTCACCTGGGGATCTGGCCAGTAACACACCTCCTGTATTAGAGTCCTCCCACTCTGGATAAATGAGCACAGGGGCACAGCAGGCATCATTGTCAGTCTGGGGGGAGTGTTAGATAGACTAGGGGATTTAGATAAACTAAAAAACCGAACCCAATCTCCAGCTAATACTTTATACACAGGTACAGCAAACGGTTTTCTTTCCTTTTGGGATAAAGGTTTTACATAAATAAATAAAAGCTGATCATTATAAGCACCCCTGTCAGTGTTAAATGATTTGTCTCATCCCAGTAACTAATACATTCTGCTGGAGAGCTTTTTCTTTTGAAAAAACACAGACTTGCTGGTTGGATCACCAAGTGAAAATAGCAAAGAGAAAGCCTAAAAAAGGAAACAAATGCAGCCATCACATCTAAGAAATGGTAAGCCGAATATACTAAATGTTTGCTTTTGGGGTAATACTGCTTTAAATGGGACAATTACATTTAGTACTTAATAGGCTTTAGCACAGAAAGACTGACTGTAGCAATCTAAGCTCAAGTATAACTCTTGTCTAGTGTTGAGCGAACCCGGACTGTAACGTTCGGGTCCGTACCGAACTTTCGGGTGTCCGTGGCACGGACCCGGACCCGGACATTTCAAAAATCGTTCGGGTTCTAAAAACTTTACAGGCCCAGGCCCAGGCACGGTGCCTGTGGGCTTTCAAGCCATGCCTGGGCTTGCAATGTCAGGCCCAAGCGAGTTGTGATCTGTTCTCAATATGAACTCGAATCTAACGATGTCAGTCAGAAAGACACGATTTCGGATAATTCATGATTTACATTAACAGGGTAAATTTCGTCATAATGGGGTTTTCGTTTGTAAATCATATAAGCCGAATGGTAAAGAATCTACACTACCGACGTAAACAAAGGAAAAAATCCGAAAGAGAAACGATAAAAGTGAACCACTAGGTTGGTCGTTCAGACACAAAAAAGTTTTCTTTTTCGAGAGGTCGTCTTACATAATCAATGACCCTACTCTGTTTAGTAAATTGTGACTGTCCCCACGAATATTACTAGTCGAAAATAAATAAAT
>BLSH010556665.1:130764-144994 GCA_018402905.1 Glandirana rugosa
AATACTAACAATCAGCTACAAAGCCATCCACAACTCTGCTCCCAGCTACATCACCAACCTTGTCTCAAAATACCAACCTAACCGTCCTCTTCGCTCCTCCCAAGACCTCCTGCTCTCCAGCTCCCTCATCACCTCCTCTCATACGCGCCTCCAAGACTTCTCCCGAGCCTCTCCCATCCTCTGGAACTCCCTACCCCAATCGGTCAGAATGGCCCCAAATCTATCCACCTTCAAGCGATCCCTGAAAACGTTTCTCTTCAGGGAAGCCTATCCTGCCACCACCTAATAACTACACTCCTTTTTTCTCAATCAGCTCATCCCCCGCAGTTTACTGCCCTTTTTGTATCATTTAACCCTCCCTCCTAGATTGTAAGCTCTAACGAGCAGGGTCCTCTGATTCCTCCTGTATTGAATTGTATTGTAATTTGTACTGTCTGCCCTAATATTGTAAAGCGCTGCGCAAACTATCGGCGCTATATAAATCTTGTATAATAATAATAATAATAATAATCCCGGGTATGATAAAGTTTGAAACAACAAAATCATAAATTATAATATAATAAATAACTATAAATTATTATCAAAAATATTAATATAATAATAATATAATGATAATAATATTTATTCAATAATGTAATCAAATCAAAACACTGAAATTTGCTCAGTTGCAGAATTGTCGCTGTCGTCACTTTCAGTGTCTGATGATAAATTTCCCCAAAAATCAGTATCATTCAATTCTGCAAATGATTCTTATTTACTATCACTGATTTCTAGCTGGTCCAAAACCGCTTTTGACTTAAAGGGACGCTTTTTGGATGCAATGGACATTTTCATGTTTCCAGGCAGAAAGAATAACATATATAATATAAAAGTGCATGCAGGGCACTGGACAGAGCACTGGGGACAAAAGGGATGTGAAATGATTTGATACAGTAATGTCATCTTACAGATTACAGTGTACTGTATGTGTTGTGTGTGTTTCACTTTTTGAATTTGTCGCCGGGCTTCGCCCCCATGCAACTTGACGTTCGCAGAGAATGGAGCCCAGAACCCAGGGGCATTAGGCGAAGATTCTGTCGGATGATGCAGCAGGGGGACATCGCAGGATCCTGGGGATAAGGTAAGTAACTTTACCTGGATCCTGCGTTGCGATCCCGAGTGTGGCTCGGGGTTGCCGCTTTTGGTAGTGAAAATTAACCCCGAGCCACACTTGGAATAACTGCTAAAGAGGCTACAACGTTGTCTCCATCTTGATTAAACAATAGACAGATAGATCTATTGCAACAGTTCATTGTTTGTTTATTTGTTTTTTTTTAGTTATACACGGATTAGCCATAACATTAATATCACTAAGATATAAAGTGAATAATATTGATTATTCCCTTACAATGGCATCTGATGCCAGTGGGATATATTAGGCAGAAAGTAAAGATGTTGTCCCTGAAGTTGATATGCTGAGAGCAGAAAAAATGGGCATCATAGTTTGTTGTGTATAGGACTTCATAGCCGCAGACCAGTCGGGGTGCCCTTCTGACCCGTGTCTACAGCCAAATGCATCTACAATGGGCACGTGAACATCAGAGCTGGATCACAAAGCAATGGAAGAAGGTGGTCTCGTATGATGAAGCACATTTTCTTTTACATCATGTGGATGGGTGGGTAAGTGTGCGTTGCTTACCTCGGGAAGAGATGCCACCAGGATGCAGTATGGGAAGAAGGCAAGCCGGTGGAGGCAGTGTGATGCTTTGGGCAATGCTCTGCTGGGAAAGCTTGGGTCCTGCCATTCCTGTGGATATTACTTTGGCATGTGCCACCTGCTGACCAAGTACACCCCTTCATAGAAATGGTATTCCCTGATGGCAGCGGTCTCTTTCAGCAGGATATTGCACCCTGCCACACTGCATAAATTGTTCAAGACTGGTTTGAAGAACACAAGTTTGAGGTATTGATTTTGCTTCCAAATTCTCCAGATCTCAATCCATCAAGCATCTGTGGGATGTGCTAGAAAAATAATCTGATTCATGGAGGTCCCACCTTGCAATATACAGGACTTAGAGGATCTGCTACTGATTGCTTGCTGCCATATAGCACAGCATACCTTCAGAGGTCTAGTGGCACCCCTGCTGTTTTGTCAGCAAAAGGGGATCTACTCAGTATTAGGTGGGTCCTCATAATGGTATGGCGGATTGGTGCATATAGATACATATTGCCAAGACAAATAAGCCTGACAACAATATTGTTTGGGCTTTGGGGGGGAAACCCACACAAGCACATCAAAACTCAATGTAAATAGTGTTTCTAGTGGGTTTGAAATCCACGTCTGCTGTTCTGCAAAGCTAAAGCACCAATCATTTAGACACTGAGCACATATTGAATCAACCAATGTGAAATTGTAACTGTATGTTGCAGCAATACAAGGCGTAAAAATGGTGCAAGTGTGTTTTTCTTGCATTACAGTACATGGACAGCCCATTCAAACTGAACTAGCATAATGCATGTTACATTACAAAATAACACACTGCAACAATGTAAGAATTGTGCACGTAAGAAGATGAGGGAGGAATGAACTTACAAAATATCATTAACCTCTAATAACATTGCGCTGTGAAAATGTAGCACTTTATGGTTTGAATTTTTTCTAGCACCTTCTGAAATCTATTAACATTATTTTGATTTCCTTGAAGTGATACAAAATATCATAATACCATGATAATATCAGAGATTTGTGGTACAATGGTACCATCTTTATTTGTTTTAGTTAGATCTCTTCACTTTTGCCCTGAATGGATAGCACAGGCTTTATTTAACCTACATAGAACACTGTTATGTTTAACACTTATTTTAAATGTCATGTTCTATGATATGAAACATATACAGTGAGACAAAAAAGTATTTGATCCCCTGCTGATTTTGTACGTTTGCCCACTGACAAAGAAGTGATCAGTCTATAATTTTAATGGTAGGTTTAACAGTGAGAGACAGAATAACAACAAAAATATCCAGAAAAACCCATTTTAAAAAAAAGTTATAAATTGATTTGCATTTTAATGAGTGAAATAAGAATTTGACCCCTTCGCAAAACATGACTTAGTACTCGGTGGCAAAACTCTTGTTGGCAATCACAGGTCAGACATTTCTTGTAGTTGGCCACCAGGTTTGCACACATCTCAGGAGGGATTTTGTCCCACTCCTCTTTGCAGATCCTCTCCAAGTCATTAAGGTTTTGAGGCTGACACTTGGTAACTCGAACCTTCAGCTCCCTCCGTATATTTTCTATAGGATTAAGGTCTGGAGACTGGCTAGGCCACTTCAGGACTGTAATGTACTTCTTCTTGAGTCACTCCTTTGTTGCCTTGGCCCTGTGTTTTGGCTTGCTCTCATGCTGTAATACCCGTCTACCACCCATTTTCAATGCCCTGGCTGAGGGAAGGAGGATCTCACCCAAGATTTGACAGTACATGGCCCCGTGCATTGTCTCTTTTTTTTTTTTTTTTGTAATTCCTTTATTTCTTACGAAAAGTACAGTGTATAAACAGTGGTAAATGTGCATTGTCTCTTTGATGTGGTGAAGTTGACCTGTCTCCTTAGGAGAAAAACACCCCCAAAGCATAATGTTTCCAGCTCCATGTTTGACAGAGGGGATGGTGTTCTTGAGGTCATAGGCAGCATTCCTCCTCCTCCAAACACAGCGAGTTGAGTTGATGCCAAAGAGCTTGATTTTGATCTCATCTGACCACAACACTTTCACCCGGTTCTCCTCTGAATCATTCAGATGTTCATTAGCAAACTTCAGATGGGCCTGTAGATGTGCTTTCTTGAGCAGGGGGACCTTGTAGGTACTGCAGGATTTCAGTCCTTCATGGTGTAGTGTGTTACCAATTGTTTTCTTGATGACTATGGTCCCAGGTGCCTTGAGATTATTGACAAGATTCTCCCATGTAGTTCTGGGCTGATTCCTCACCAGTCTCATGATCATTGAAACTCCACAAGGTGAGATCCTGCCCCAGACTGAGGGAGTCATTGACAGTTATTTTGTGTTTCTTCCATTTGTGAATAATTGCACCAACTGTTGTCACCCTCTCACCAAGCTGTTTGGCGATGGTTTTGTAGCCCATTCCAGCCTTGTGCAAGTCTACAATCTTGTCCCTGACATCTTTGGACAGCTCTTTGGTCTTGGCCATGGTTGAGATTGGAATCTGATTGATTGCTCCTATGGACAGGTGTCTTTTATACAGGTAACAAGCTGAGATTAGGAGAACTCCCTTTAAGAGAGTGCACCTAATCTCAGCTCATTACTTGTATAGAAGACACATGGGAACCAGAAATCTTGCTGATTGATAGAGGATAAAATACTTATTTCACTCATTAAAGTTCAAATCAATTTATAACTTTTTTGAAATGCGTTTTTCTGGATATTTTTGTTGTTATTCTGTCTCTCACTGTTAAAATAAACCTACCATTAAAATTATAGACTGATCATTTCTTTGTCAGTGGGCAAACATACAAAATCAGCAGGGGATCAAATACCTTTCTGTATACAGCAGGTCATACAGAATATGTATAGAGCTGTAAACAAGGAAAGCGGCATACTGGTTTAGGTCCCATATACAGTATAGTACAACAAAAATGGCAGTGCAGCTTTGTTTAGAAATATAATTGTTTATTTGTTTTAGGTATAAACTATTCAATCATAAAAATGTGCAAACACATATTATTAAATATAAATTTGGACTGACCTCTTGAGTCAGTACGCCATATACCTTATTATTAACATATGAAATATTTTCTTTAATATATGATCATTTAAATAAAATGAAAGATTTCTAATAAACAAAATGGTGTATGTGTAATACATTTGTGTAGCACCTGAAAACTTCTAGCATTTATAAATGTATTATAAATACTGGTACATGTTAACATAAAGTAAAATAGAAAAATTCTGTGATGTAAACTGAATTTGTGTCTTAAGACTTTCATCCAAATTTGCTCCATTGCACTCTACTACTAAAGATTTAGAGGTTGATTTACTAAAACTGGAGAGTGCATAATCTGGTTCAGCTGTGCATGGTAGCCAATCAGCTTTTAAAGCTTATTCAATGTCCTTTAGCTTTACCTTCCACTATGTACACTAAGCAAAATTATAAACGCAACACTTTTGTGTTTGCCCCTATTTATCATGAACTGAACTCAAAGATGTACAACTTTTCCTATGTACATAAAAGGTGTATTTCTCTCAAATATTGTTCACAAATCTGTCTAAATCTGTGTTCGTGAGCACTTCTCCTTTACCAAGATAATCCATTCACCACATATGCCACCTCACAGGTGTATCATATCAATATGCTGATTAGACAGCATGATTATTGCACAGGTGTGCCTTAGGCTGGCCACAATAAAAGGCCAATCTACAGTAGAATGTGCCATTTTATGACACAGCACAATGCCACAGATGTCGCAAGTTTTGAGGGAGCGTGTAATTGGCACGCTGACTGCAGGAATGTCCACCAGAGCTGTTGCCCTTGAATTGAATGTTCATTTCTTTACCATAAGCCATCTCCAAAGGTGTTTCAGAGAATTTGGCAGTACATCCAACCGGCCTCACAACCACAGACCATGTGTAACCACACCAGCCCAGGACCTCCACATCCAGCACCTTCATCTCCAAGATCATCTGAGACCATCCACCCAGCAGCTGCTGCAACAATCGGTTTGCATAACCAAAGAATTTCTGCACAAACTGTCAGAAACCCTCTCAGGGAAGCTCATCTGCATGCTTATCGTGCTCATCGGGGTTTCAACCTGACTGCAGCTCATTGTCGTAACCGAGTTGAGTGGACAAATGCTCACATTCGATGGCACCTGGCACGTTGGAGAGGTGTTCTGTTCATGGATGAATCTCAGTTTTCACTGTACAAGGCAGATGGCAGACAGTGTGTATGGCATTGTGTGGGTGAGCGGTTTGCTGATGTCAATGTTGTGGATCGAGTGGCCCATGGTGGCGGTGGGGTTATGGTATTGGCAGGTGTATGCTATGGACAACAAACACAGGTGCATTTTATTGATGGAATTTTGAATGTATACAATGTATACCATGACGAGATCCTTAGGCCCATTGTTGTGCCATTGATCAACGACCATCACCTCATGTTGCAGCATGATAATGCACGGCCCCATGTTGCAAGGATCTGTACACAATTCCTGGAAGCTGAAAACATCCCAGTTCTTGCATGGCCAGCATACACACCGGACATGCTACCCATTGAGCAGGTTTGGGATGCTCTGGATCGGCGTATATGGCAGCGTGTTCCAGTTCCTGCCAATATCCAGCAACTTCACACAGCCATTGAAGAGGAATAGACCAACATTCCACAGGCCACAATCAACAACCTGATCAACTCTATGCGAAGGAGATGTGCTGCACTGCATGAGGCAAATGGTGGTCACACCAGATACTGACTGTTCAGCATCTTGATATGCCACACCTGTGATGTGGATGGATTATTTCGGCAAAGGAGAAGTTCTCACTAACACAGATTTAGACTTTAGATTTGTGAACAATATTTGAGAGAATTGGCCTTTTGTGTGCATAGAAAAATTTGTAGATCTTTGAGTTCAGCTCATGATAAATAGGGGCAAACACAAAAGTGTTGTGTTTATAATTTTGCTCAGTGTAGTTCAAGGGCTTGCTTGATTGCATACAAATTGGAAGTGTTTAGGTTTGACCTCATATTATATGGTTTTTGTAAATCTAAAGGAAAATTGCACAAGTTGATTGTACAATGTGTGCCCAGCCTTACTTCAGCTTGTTCAATTAAGCTTTGATAATAAAACCTGGAAGCTGATTGGTTTCTATGCAGAGCTGCACCAGATTTTGCACTCTCCAGTTTTACTAAATCAACCCCCTAGTGACTTCTATGGTACTCATATAATTAGGAGATTACTGCAAATAAAGACTTGAGTGCTGGAGTCTAAGCATTGAGATATTGCGTTTGCCTCTATTGTGCACCACACACAAATTTTAATAAAGTAAAGTTGTGCAAATAACAAATGAAATACTGTGACCATAACAAGCAAAACTAGTTTTTACCTGCTGCTATGGATTAGTGCATATTGTGCATTTAACATTAAACCTACTAAATAAAAAATGTGGCAATTAATTAAAAAAATGTGTACTGCAGAGCTTTATGTGTTTGATTTTATAGCAACCGTGTGGTAATGATGGTAGTGTACTGTATAATGTAATTCAATAACATAATGTTACACTGGATTTTATTATATGCAAAGGAATTAGCAACAACACATTTTTATAATGAACAAATTTGTTTAAGATAGAAGGTAAAAAGTGCCACACCAAAATAATTATTGATAATAAAAAGTGTGAAATTTGAATAAACCTTTGGTAGGTTTTGATACGTTTCAGTGTGATTCTTCAGTTGCTTGCTCATGAAGTTTAAGGAGTTTTAGTGAATCCTGAAATTGAAAACTATGTTGAAGCATGCATTGTCTATTAAAATGGTTCTTATACAAGCTACATTGGCTGCAATTCTCTAAAGGTATTAGATACTTTCATTAGTATGTGTTTACTATTTTTGTAGTATTTTGCCTGTAAAGTCAATTTGAAAAAAATATTTCAAAGGTTTTCTTTACCTTAAGAAATTATATAATGGCTTTCTATATATATATTTTTTAAATCATTGTGGTCAGGACTTAAAAAAAAAAGTTTTGAAATCTCATTGCTCCCCTCCGAACCTGGAACAGTTATATATCCTGGAAGTAATACTTGGGTCGGAGTAAAAAAAAAACTTACATCCATGTTCTACAACAGTCTTCTTCTCCCATCTGCTATGGTATTAGCGTACCAAATGAAAGACCGTTGAGTGGGAGATGTGGGGGAGATGAAAGCTGAAGAATGGGAAGAAGTGCTGGATTCATGCAAAAGGGTTTCCCCTAAATTGTCTGACCATTTCACCCAATTATATTCCCTACACAGATCTTACCTGATCCCTCCACGTATATCCAAATACAGAGCCAATTACAGTCCAATATGCCCTAGATGTGGAAGGTCCAACAGTACCTTTTTCACCTAATCTGGTCCTGCCCTGTTATCCAGGGCTACTGGTCCCAAGTGGTAAAATTCATTCATGATGAAATGGGTTCTCTTCTTACACTTTGCCCTAAGCAATGTACCCTGGGAGTGTTCCCGGACCCTGAGAAAGATACATTTCACCATACATTCCTGCAGGAATCTTTATTCACGGCCAGGCTGCTGGTTGCCCAGGCAAGGCTTAGGGTGTTACCCCCTACTGTCCAAGAATGGATAGCTGCAGTCAATGCTGCGTTACGCTACAAAAAGAGTTATATGTTCATAGAGATTTCCCATGTAAGTATGGTAAAATATGGGATACTTGGTTAGAAAAAGCCTCCACATGTGATGAGCCTGAAGGGGTTTCTGCCTAATAGCATAGCTGTAGAACAGACAGTGTTGTATACTCCAATGTTGGGTATAGGACCCATCAGTCAGCATTCCACCTTATCTCTTAGATGCTATAGTTGTCACGTTACAGTTCAGAACTTGCCTTTATTCTTATATGTTTTATGAACTGCATATAACTTTATGTATACTCATTATTATGTAATGTATACTCTTCTCAAATAAAGTACTTTGTAAAAAATATCATTGCTATTTTGTAGCAAATTATTTTGCAGCAATTGTTTTTTGTGTGCCCTGGCATTGAGCCTATGTTGATCTGTGACAATCAACATAGCTTTACTGAACTGGTATGAACAAACTCTTAAAAAGATGAAGTCCCAATAAAGAGCAGCATAGACAATGAGTACCACAGGGGAAGACCATCCTTCACCCTGACAATTTGCTTTATTACGTGAAAATTCCCAATGGGTCACCATGATGCTTTTGGGTCCCTGTGCACAAAGGGCACACAGGTAATAGATATGCCCCTTTAAAACACCACTGCTGATAAAGCACTTTAGAACTGGTACTCTAAAGTTTCATAATAGGGAATCAAAGGCACTGAGGTGAGTCTAAACAATATATTTAAATATTGTGGTCCACAATTTTTGCAATTCTGGACATTTACTAGTTTTGAGGAACAATTTTGTTTTATGGAAAATCTAAGCTATAGGAACTCGTACCTTAATTGCTTTTACTCTGCTTATCCACGCCATTGCATCCCTGTCATCAGGATCCAAAGAATTCTTTATAATTCCATTATATGCTTGTCTCAGATTTTTCATTTCAATTATAACAGCTGTAATCTATTAAGAGATAAAGTGTATCTATAGTCAAAATGTCATAATATTAATTTCCACATTGTATTTCAGTTATTTCTAGCCTACTCCTATTAATCTAAACAATCTTGAAGTAAACATTCTTTGTAAAGAAATCTCAGTCATTTACTTCCTTGAATTCTGTGACACTTTTTTTTAATATGCCCTGTGAGTAAGTTGTGTCACACATTTCACAAATACTGCCTTCTGAACTACAGAGGGGTTGAGAGGAGGAGTTTCAGAAGTCAGTATAGGAATCACTGCTTGCAGGCAACAAGGTACCATGAAATATGCAGTCCTTAGACGTTATGGAAAGAGATGGCCAGCAGACAGGAAGAACTCAGAACATGAACGGAGATTTTCAAGTAAGTTTTTATTGGTTAATCAAATATCAATTGCATGTATTGCTATTGTAATGCTGATGTTATAAAATAAAAGTGTATGCTGTGACCACAAAACTCCTTTAGGAATATTTCAGGCACTATAAAATATGTACAGTATACCATAAAATAATTACAGCCCCAGTTTTGAGCTTTTCCCGGAGTGATAAATTGTTCTGACACCATGTTCTTTAACCACTTGCCAACCAGCCGCCGTTATTATACTGCGGCAAGTCGGCACGTTCCCACAAACCGCCGTACAGGTATGTCGGCCCTTTAAATCTATGTAGCAGGCGCAATGTCCGATGTCAGAGACTGTGGCATGGTACATGAGATGACCAGAGACTGTGGCATGGTACATGAGATGACCAGAGACTGTGGCATGGTACAGGAGATGACCAGAGACTGTGGCATGGTACAGGAGATGACCAGAGACTGTGGCATGGTACAGGAGATGACCAGAGATTGCGGCATGGTAAAGGAGATGACCAGAGACTGTGGCATGGTACAGGAGATGACCAGAGACTGCGGCATGGTACAGGAGATGACCAGAGACTGCGGCATGGCACAGGAGATGACCCGAGACTGCGGCATGGTACAGGAGATTACCAGAGACTGCGGCATTGGTACATGAGATGGTCAGAGAACTTTCAGCAATACACAGCTTTACAATTGAACAACACAGCTCAGAGTTTCAGGAAGAGCGGGCAGGCATTCTATGGGGTCACGGTGTAAGGACATACCAGGCCAGCCAGCTCACCATAAACTTTCAGAGGACTAGAGCAAGGTTTCTCATCCAGGGTTCCGTGGAACCCTAGGGTTCCTCCAGAGGTTGCTAGGGGTTCCTTGAGCAATGGTCAATTTCTACCTCTCAGATAAATTCCCAATGACATCATTGATCTTTTTAGCTATCTGTAAGGGGGTAATTCTTCCCAATGACCACAAGTGTAAGGAGCATTCTTCCCATTGACCATAACACTAATGTATCATGAGTTGTGGATTTTTAGTTTTTAGCAGGGGTTCCCCGAGACTGGAGAATTATTCCAATGGTTCCTCTGTGTTGAAAAGGTTGAGAAAGGCTGGTCTAGAAGGTGGGGCTCCCATTCCAATCTTTGCCCTCTCTACAACCGCTTCCTCCCAAGCACATAGGCTGCATGGGGCGGAGTCAGAGCATCAGTGGAGCTCCCGGCCCCGCCCCCTCTCTACTGGCAGGGGCATACAGCCATTCAGGGGTGGGGCTGCCATTCTGATTCCAGATTTTACTGAGCTACTCACTCCTGAACACACAGGCTGCATGGGGTGGGGTCAGAGCATCAGTGGAGCTCTCAGCCCCGCCCCTCTCTGCTGTCTGTCTCCCGAATCCCGTGTCCTCCATGCGGCATGCGCTCTGTTGCGCAGCTGTTTTAGGCCCCCCAATAAAGATTGGGCCCGGGGCAGTTGACTCGTTTGCCCGCGTTAAAGACGACCCTGCTCTGATCGCTGTATAAACGTCAATAGTCCCAAAAAAGTGTTAAAATTGTCCGTTCTGTCCGCCGCAATATTGCAGTCCTGCTAAAAGTTGCTGATCACTGCCATTAATAGTAAAAAAAAAATAATAATAAAAATGCCATAAATATATCCTCTAATTTATAGACGCTATAACTTTTGGGCAAACCAATCAATATACACTTATTGTGTTTCTGTTTACCGAAAATATGTAGAAGAATATAATCGGCCTAAACTGAGGAAGAAATTTGTTTTTTATATATTTTTTTGGGATATTTATTATAGCAAAAAGTAATAAAATTGTTTTCTTTTTCAAAACGGTCGCTCTTTTTTTGTTTATAGCACAAAAAATAAAAAGGTGATCAAATACCACCAAAAAAAAGCTCTATTTGCGGGTAAAAAAGGACGTCAATTTTGTTTGGGTACAGCGTCGCAAGACTGGCTAATTGTCAGTTAAATTGACGCAGTGCCGTATCGCAAAAAGTGCTCTGGTCAGGAAGTGGGTATATCCTTCTGGGGCTGAAGTGGTTAAATACTGTTCGTGGAATGTCAGTACAGTCAAGTGTGTGAATTCTGGTCACTAGGGGAGGAAACGCTGGGACTGTGGTTCCAACATCAAAACTTATTCTTGCCTGAAATATCAAATGAATACAGAATATAGTACAGAGACAATTTTTGTGTCATTGCTGTAAAACTGAAAGTACTAATAGATGTGCTGAAAAAAAAAAACATTTTGCTTAACAGTCAATTTTGAGCCACTAGAAAAATATGTATGAATAACAGAGATGTTCAGTTGATTGTTAACCTGTTCAAGGTTAACAAAAAACAATGATTCCGCTATGATTACTCGGGTAATACAATGTTAATAAGAACATCTCCAGATGAATCAAGAAAACACTGAAACTTGTGGTGAGACATGCCAAGGAACATATAGGTCTTTGCATTCCTGCAGCGCAAGCTGGCAAATGTGCACTATTAATTTGAGACAAAATTATAGCATTGCATTACACTGCAGAATTTTAATAGAACAAGGACCCCAAACATTGGAAAAAGTCTTGGGGTATGTCCTACTTATGATAGCATAAGGAGCATCTATTTTCACAACAGACTGTATGGCGCTACTTTGTCCTAATGGTGCCACAATGGCATGCCTAAGACTGGAAAGGCTAGGAGCAACCATACACCATATATGTGACTGCCCTTCTTAAAGAGGAAGTAAACCCAGAATGGGTTTACTTCCTCAATATAACCCTGTTATAAACCTGCATCGCATAGTAGCCCATTATGTGCCACTTACCTGGAAACAAAGCCTGCGGCGTCCAGCGATGTCCCCACTCCAGGCCGCGTCCATGTTTAGCCCCTCTTCCTTCCGGGGCTGCGACTCCGGCTCTGTGACTGGCCGGAGTCACGTGACATCACTCCTGCCAGTCACGGCACAGAGTCAGTGGAGAAACGGCACGGAGGCTGTTTCTTCACTGCGCATGTGCCGACATGACGCTGGCACATGCAAAACCCTGCATATCTCCTGAACCGTGCAGGTTTGGGAGATATGCAGTGCACCTACAGATAATCCTTATTCTAGGCTTACCTGTAGGTTAAAGTGGTTGTCACATGTTGACAACCACTTTAAGTACCTTACTGCTACACCAGCAGACTCACCAGCAAGAGCAGGCACCAACATGCCTCCTAATGCCTTCAGCTCACAGGCTAGCAGATCCCCACCACCTACTTTTAGTAAGCCCATGTCTAAGACCCACAAATAAAGCTGTACTTATACTCAGATTTCTGTGGACTCCTCCTTACCAGACACATCCAAATGGCCAACGGACATTCTGGGCAACCTGTATAAAAAGACACAGGCTTGCTCCAACGGCCATCGTTGACCTAACCACACAAGTCCAGGAGATCTTGCAGACTCAAAAAAAATGGTGGACTACATAGGTCACTTGGAAAGATGCAACATATTCATTGTTGCCCAGCTCACACAGATTCAGCAGCTGATCTTGAGGACAGCAGCCAAGGAAAACAATCTAAGGATCAAGGGCTTTCTGGAACCTGCTCCAGCTATGCAGCTTAAGGTCAGAATCCAGGATATCCTCAGCCTGCTTTTTGTGTTTTTAATTATTTTTGGGTCTTTATATAGGCTTTATGTCTCTATTCCATTTTGTTATATATGGTGGTAAATGATTGCCATTACCTCCACATGGTATGTGCTGTCTGATATTGCATTATTCATAATTGATATGGGTAAGCTATTACTGGCAATGCTTAACAGCAGTGTTTCTCAACCTTTTATGGTACCCCTGTAGGACTAAAAAAAAATTCCTAAGTACCCCTGTCTGGAAAAGTAATTTCCATTGTTTGGGTGTCATGGTTTCTGTGTGTTAGTGTGTGTGTAATGTCAGTATGTATTTGTAATGATTTCTGCGTGTGTTTGTGATGGTTGTTGTCCGTGTGCAATATCATTGTATGTGTGCAACAGGTCAGCAGGATTGTGCCTTGATCCCCGATTCATTCCAACACTCAGCATTCAATCCACAGCTACATGTCCCATGATGCCCCAGCAGCCTGTATCTGGCTGGGCATGCTGGGATGTGTAGTCCCTGAGCAGACACAGGGAGATGAAAAGTGACAGCCAGGCCTCACATGATCTTTTTTTCCTGTTAGGGTCACTTGTTTCTTGCTACCCTGAGTCATGTCTGCAGTGTGCTGGCTATGTGCAAGATTGCACACTGGAGAGGAGATCAGGGAGCCTCAGCAGGCATCATCCAGACAGGTTCTTCACAGATGGCAGAAGATCCAAGGCCCGCTGGAGAGGGGGAGGAGCCGGGGGGCATGGGGCTGCCTCCTGACCCTGATCAGTCAGCCCCAGCGTGATGGGCTCCATTACAATCACAGGACGCTGGGCAGCTGCTGCCAGTCCCTGATGTGTAGGGTCGTACGGGTCGGTCTATGTCCGACGACCCCGTAGTACCCTGTACATCGACACCTAACTTACGACTCACAACCTTACTTAGCCCCTAGTTCCGTGTTAGGACGACTGGACAACGTGTGTATGTTACTATAACGTGTGCCTG
>BLSH010556665.1:145448-176097 GCA_018402905.1 Glandirana rugosa
AGAGAGTGGGGGGAAGAGAGAGAAAGTGAGGGGAGAGTGTGGAGGAAAGAGGGGAGTGAAAGAGAGAGAAGGGGGGTGAGAGAGAGAGGTGAGATGAGCAGGGCTGGATTTTCCAATAGGCACCGTAGGTAGAAGGAATTTATGCTTAGGGGTGAGTGTGTTGATTAGTGCTGTTTTTATTGGGGGGAGGGGTACTTCAGAATTCTCTGCCTATAGAAAGAGAGAAAAAGGGGATGAAAGAGAAAAGGGGGGTGAAAAAGAGAAATGGGAGGTGAAAGAGAGAGGGAGGATGAGAGAGAGAATGGAGATGAAAGAGAGAGAAGGGGTGAGAGAGGGAGGGGGCTGAAAGAGAGAGGTGAATGATAGAGAGGGGGTGGGAGAGAGGACATAAGAAAGAGGGGGAGGTGAGAGAAAATGGGGTTAGCGGGGGGGGGGGGTGAAAGAGAGGGGGTGACACTCAGGTCACACAGGGGTTTCCAATTATAAAATGTACAGTGCCTCCAATCCTCAAGTCACGCAGAGGGTCCGTTATTATAAGATATAAATTGCTTCCCATTCTCAGGACACCCTGGGGTTTTTAATTTAAGATGTATAGTGCCCCTATCCTTAGGACACACAAGGGGTCTCCCATTATAAGACAGGCAGAGCCCCCCACCCTCACAGCAAGCAAGGGATCCCCTATTCTAAAGAGCAGAGTATATGCTCATCCTTATGTCACAGAGTGGATGCCTCATTATAAGGCACACAGAGCCCCCACTTGGGGCAGAAAGGGGAGCCCCAATTATAAATTACAGTAAGTCCTAATTCTCAGGTCACAGTGTGTGCCCTGATTACAAGGTATACAAAGCCTCCATCCCCAGGTCATAGGGGGTCTCCCATTATATGATGTAATGAGCTCCTATCCTGAGGTCTCACAGGGGGTTTCCATCATAAGTACAGCGCCCTGCATCCTCAGGACACACAGGGGGTCTCTCAATATAAGGAGTGCAGTCCCCACAATTCACATGACAGGGGTCCCCCATTATGAGTACACTGTTCCCGCTCAGGGGACACACACCCCCCCCATGTTTACAGTCTCCCGCCCCGCACTTGCTTTCAGGATAAGAGGCGGCATCGAATTCCAGCTGCATGTGGGTGAATCAGCAGCCAGACCTATGGTATGTACATGCAATGCAAGGCTTCAGCGATGCTGGTCTCACTGACACAAGCAGCATGAGTAAAGAATGTTACAGATAGAGCCTAGTTGTCGGCCGTGCTGCTAAACCGATGCTGACCCCTGCATTCTCTCACCAGTTCGGGAAGTGTCCTCCTCCTCCCCGTGCTCTTGCTCTTGCTCTCCTCACAGGACCAGCCTGCTTACTGCATTCATCCCGTTCTGTCTTTCCGGGAGCCTCTCATGGGGCCCCCGGGTAGTGCCTGAGTGGTCAGTCCTCCCATGCGTGCGAGGCGGGACTTGAGAGGACAGGTCAAGGGGGCTTTTTTTGGTGTGAGACACAGCACTGCGCATACCCCCTGCCCTAGGTGCACGTACCCCCAGGGGTACGCGTACCACGGGTTGAGAAACCCTGCTTTACAGGATACAATTGTATTTTATTTTATTTTGTCACTTTCTGATCACTTTTCAGATTGCCTGTGTGATAGACTCACCCGGAACAGAGACTTTTGGAGGGGACTGAATGCTAGCCTCTTGCCTACTGATTATGGGCCCTAGATTTTAAGGGAACACTACTCTTTGTGAGGTTTATGCCTGAAGTAATGTTACTTTGGATTCAAGTCCATGTCTCCCCAAGACATACAGACTCTGGGATCCCTGTATAGGGCCTAACTGTCTCACTACCAATAGTGACTGCTTCACACTGTGGGACTCATAGCAGATGGTGATATCATCAACTCAAGCCACTGGTCTGGGGTGGCCTCCTATAATGTGTTTATTGTAAGTAGGGCTAGTGTGGCCCCTAAGGGTCTTTCATCTATTATTGTTTGTGCTAATCAACTCAGCTACTGTCTGTCTGTTAGCAAACCTTGTGGGCTGTGTTTATACTTGTAATGCTGTGTCCTTTGTATTCACTCTTGTAGGGGCCGGAAAGTCTAGGCACCTAGGCTGGTTTAATTTAATTATGTTTCTGGTTACAGTTGTATTGTTAGGGTAATCTGATCAGGAGGGGGGAATGTCTTTTTCAAGTGTATAAATTCAGTGTGTTTCTCAAATAAAGCAGTTCTTATTTCTGGTTTACTCCAAAGATGGTGTTGCCAAGTTATTGGGCTAACTATAGCCAGACTTGCAGGTCTCCTGTTCCAGGACTTGGGATGCAGCTACTTGGTGGGAATACCCAACAGGGGGTCTGGAGTCACATTTAGTTTATGAGCATTTGCATAGAGCCTTATTCGGAAATCAGCCGATTTATTGCATTGTTGCTGTCCCGGACTATGGCAACATGGCTGCCTTCTAAATGTATAAGGGATTTGTTCTCTAGCGGCTGGTCTTTGATATCATGGATGCAGAGCATTTCCTTAGCCTCAACAATATGATTGCAGTGTATTCTGTTATGGGAAACAGCGTGGGGCCGCTAATGCACACCATGGAAATGTGGCCGCCGTGTGTTTATTCAGCCTTTGACGGTGGCAACTAGTACATACTTTGGTCCAGGCTCCAATAGTATGGCCACAATTTATTCCTTTATGGGAAATAGTGTTGGACCTCTAGTGTATACCATGGCAGCATGGCCACCGTCTGTTTTCATTTTTTTGTTTTTGAGGGCGGCGAGCAACACACACCCTTTAACCACTTCAGCCCCAGAAGGATTTCCCACTGTAGGACCAGAGCACTTTTTGCGATTCGGCACTGCGCCGCTTTAACTGACAATTGCGGTGCGACGTTATACCCAAACAAAATTGGCATTCCTTTTTCCCCACAAATTAAGCTTTCTTTTCTGATCACCGCTATAAACAAAAAAAGAGCAACAATTTTGAAAAAAAAACAATATTTTTTATGTCCAAACAAAATATAAAAACTATTTTATTCATCCCCTCCCCTCTCTCCATGGTTTGGGTGAGTGCCAGCTCGCACCTTGGTCCGGGGTCATCGTTCCTACGGACATGCTGGTGTACTTGCATCGCCGTGCCGTCCTCCTTCGGAGGGCGGCAGGCGCGAGTCATTAGTTGGCTCATGCCGACACCCCGCCTCTGCTCGAGGCTGCTCGAGGTGCGGCATGGGAGATGTAGTCTCCAGCTGGACTGTGAGTGTGCCATGTCACACGTCCGCACTCAGCGGGTGACATCACACGTCCGCACTCAGTGGGTGACGTCAGACACCCGCTGAGTGGGTGATGTATTTAAGCCGGCGGCTCCGATGTTCACTCTAACCGGAGACTGGGGGCGCAGGTGACAGTAATCCACTTGCAAGGTATGATGCTTTATAGTCCATCGCCGTCAAGCTAGTTAGTGAGCTCTTATGTCTATATATATGCATATTGTTGGAGACAGTTGTATTATCATTATTGGTTCTTGGACAGGTAGGATTATTTCAATGTCTATTTCTATTTGAACTGGTTGTTATGCGTCAGTCTGGCTGGATCTGCTTCACTCCTTTACAATGATATAGTAACTGGCTGCCTAAATAGTCTCCTTACCTTTGGATGAATTATTTGCAATATCTATAGGTTTTCCTGTTTTCTTCACAGATCGTGTCTATGTGCAAATTGTTACTTTAAGCATTGGTCGATCCACAAACTGCTTTGGATAGCTCCGACCCCTGTATTGTTTGGGTACTAGCGCCCCCCACATGCTTCCTTTGAAAGTTTGATATGCGTAAGTGTCAGCTTTGGTTGTCAATATTTATTTTCATATATATACATATATATAAAAGAGACGATGATAAATAGAGGTGCATATATACCCTTGCGGGCTTGTATGGCCTATGTGTAGTAACACTGTTAATTCATAGTTTTGTGTCAAACCTCTGGTGGGGGATAAATGCGTTATTTAAAGTGACAAACCATTCCTCCCTCTTATTTTACTCTATGTTTGTTCTAGCCTGGACTTTATGCATCACCTGGAGTTGCAAATTAGTCGGGCTGATGGTTGGTCGTGGGCTCTCTATTGCCTGCTTGTGTGGGTCCAGCTTTGGTAAGTCCCAATATTGCCGGTATGATGGGGCAGGGAGATGCACTATACGGTTAGGAGTTTTAACTCTAAATCACAGGGGCAGTCCAATCACTGGCTAATAAATGGTATTATTAATTGTGTTATCATGATGTATAATTATTGTCTACTTTTACTGTTTGAAACTAGATTTGGTGGTGGTCATTTAATCCCCTGAAGAAGCCCATCAGGGCGAAACATGTTGGGATAATCAGTTGACCATCTGTTACACCACCTTGGCTAACCCCCACCACGTAATATCTGTATCACTGTATTGATTTTAAAATGTCTGTACTATATAAACAAATTTCAAGTTTTTTATGGACTACATGTCAGAATAAAGAATTATGTTTTTAAGAAATTTTCTCTTTTGACTTGATTTATACAGCGATCAGAGCTAAAAAATAGCCACAGATCTAACTGATCCCAAGCACAGGGATCAGTAGATCTGTCATGTCCCCCCTCGCAGAACATTGGCGGTTCCTCGTTCTGGCTCTTTCACAGGCAATCGCGGATCGCCGGCGACACCGAGTCCACCTGACCCATGGCCCTGCTCATGGACCATGTACCGGGCGCGCATACACGCCCACTACTCGTGCATGCGTGGATCGCGGATTTATAAACGGCGATTCACTGTATCGCGCCACATTGAAGCAGTAAATGTATGCGAGCCGGTCGGGAACCAGTTAATTTGTAGGTTGGTTGTTCTTATAAATATAACTCAGATTGTATCCATCGCTATACTCCTTTATCCCTCGATAATGTTCTTTTGAACAAAACTAGTCAGGAGGAGCTACAACTGTGACTTTATCACACCCACTGGGGTATCTACATGTGATTGATTGTTTTATATGCGATTTTACTTCTGCCTTCTTGTAAGTAGTTTTAACCTTCATTAACCACTTCAGATCTGCGCTATAGCCGATTGATGGCTACAGAGCGGATCTGAATTGGCAGGGCGCTGTCAATTGACGTCTGCCCCCTTGTGTGCTCCACGCTTGTGCCCGCCACACACTGCGTGAGCGTGCCCGCAGGTCAGGCGTACTCAATGTCAGCCGGAGACCCACGATCCGATCCCTTCACAGAGAGTCAGAACGGGGAACCGCCAATGTAAACACAGCGGTTCCCTGCTGAGGGGAGGCATGACAGATCTACTGATCCCTGTGATCAGGATCAGTTAGATCTGTTATGTCCCTGTCAGCCCCGCCCTCACACAGTTAGAACACATACAGGGAACACATTTAACCCCTTGATCGCCCCCTTAGTGTTAACCCCTTTCCTGCCAATGATATTTATACAGTAATCAGTGTCTATTTTTAGATCTGATCGCTGTATAAATGTCATTGACCCCAAATAAGTGTCAAAAATGTCCGACATGTCCACCACAATATCGCAATCCCGATAAAAATCACAGATCTCCGCCACTACCAGTAAAAATAAAATAATAATAAAACGCCATAAACCAATTTCCATAGTTTGTAGGGTGCTATAACTTTTGCGCAACCCAATCAATATACGCTTATTGCGATATGTAGAAGAATACATATTGGCCTAAACTGATGAATACATTTGTTTTTTTGTTTTTTATTTTTGGATATTTATTATAGCAAAAAGTAAAAAAATGTTCTTTTTTCAAAATTGTAGCTTTTTTTTGTTTATAGCGCAAAAAATAAAAAACACAGAGGTGATCAAATACCACCAAAAGAAAGCTCTATTTATGGGAAAAAAGGAAATCAATTTTGTTTGGGTACAGCGTTGCACGACCACGCAATTGTCATTCAAAAAGGGACAGCGCTGAAAACTGAAAATTGTTCCAGGCAGGAGGGGGGTTTAAGTGCCCAGTAAGCAAGTGGTTAAAAAGCCTGGATTTTTAATCACTACACTATGAGTTCCTTCTTTGTCTCTCCCTTTTGCTGAGCCCACTGTTGAACATCCTGGTTGTATGGTAACCCACCCTGGATATCTATCCATCTCATGGTGATATTGGGAAAAAGTGAAGCCAGACCCCCATCTTGGGGTCAGAGTAGCTGGTAAGCGGCTTGAGAGTTGGGTGTGCAGATTTTGCTATCCACACTGAAATATGGATTTTCGTTGATACTCAAGTATAAATTAACTTTTTGCACAAGAGCACTTCGTTTTTTCTGATGGACTTTACTGTATTATTTATGAATGATTTTTAACACATTCCTATTTTTGATATATTTATGAATGTTTTACTTGATTGAATGTATGCACATTATATTGATAGCCCAACACATTTTTCATTAATATTAGTATGTATAATGTTTATATGGACATTTTTTACTATTTGGTAACACTTTTTGCGCAACTTAATTTTTGGGTTAATCCTTTGAGGCCCCTTTCACACGAACGGATAGATTCCAGCTTTTAGCTGCGGATAGATGAAGTTATCTACCGCAGCTATACTGTGACAATGTTTTCCTATGGCCCCTTTCACACTCTGCATTTAGCAACGGTTTTGTTACAGACGATTTCGAACGTTTAGAAAAAATGGATTGGAATGCGTCCAGGAACGATGTTATGCAGCTAACCGCACATATCTGCAGCTGAACTGTGTCAGCTACGGATAGCAACGGCAACAAGCATAGAAATCAATAGGAAGCACTTCAGGAGTGTCAAGGATGTTAACAATGTTTCCACCGCAGCAGCATGTATCCGTGGCTAATTGGAATGTAAAAAATGCAAGTAATCGTTGTGCTTTATCTGACTAACTTTTAGCAACGGCAGAACAGCTGATTCTATCCATTCATGTGAAAGGGGCCTGAAAGACCTGGTAGCAGGGCCAATCAACTTTGATAGTGCACAGCTGTAAATCATGGAAATTCTTCAAGGAGCTCCCTCAGATTTCAAGGAAATCTAAAATCAGATATCCATCTCCCTGGATCCTTCTTCCCTTATACACCCCTTCATGGTAAAGATTTGTTTTATTACTGTTGGAAAAATAAATACCTTTTGTTAAATAAATAAAATAAATAGTGTTGTTGCACTATGACTTCTTTCTGTTTCCAAGTCATGCTATACCACTTTAGATAATGTCAATACATGTAACAAATGTTTGATCCTATGTAACTCTGCCTTTGGTAAAAAAAAAAAAGGAGTTTATTTTAAAAAGGTGTGATCTAAATTTCAGTCAGTTTTGGGTAAAGAAACATATGGGGTGGTGTTAAATACTTATAAACCTTTAAAACTATAGCAGCATACCACCACTCCGATAAAATTGGTAAATACCTCCTTTAATTAGCATAACACAGAATTAAACCTGATCACATGCCGTATAGGATGAAAAATGGGGTGTTTCACAGAAAGTGTGCATTAACGGTCTGCAGCATATGTTCTCACATATTCAGAAGGATAAAACCCCCACATTGAATAATATTACTTGCCAGAGAATTCCAGCCTTGTAACCTTCTGATACGCTGTAATAGGCTGCATAATTGGGACTGTATTAGAAGATAGAGGTCATTGGTTAATTATCCAGTTTGTTCCCTCTCAATGCCAGTCTTTCAAGAAGGAGCAACCCTTAAACCATGGAATAATATTCCACTTGAGGCTAACATTTCTGCTTGTGTACCTTTACTTATCCAAAATCATCTACTGGCAAAGGTGGTGATACCTCTATGGAGATTAATCCTCTCACACAATAGATTTAACATTTTGACAGTATCTATATTTACAGCATATGCAGACAAGTGTGGGTAGTAGGTTTCCACCACAATATGCTAATTTGTTTATGATAAAGCTGGAAGAAAAGCTACTGCAGTAATAATCTAATTCCACAGAAACGTTATTAAATTGCACCTCAACGTTAGACTAAAATGAGCCACATCATATATTTACTTTCTGGACACAACTATCTAATCTTTCCAGATACCTAAAACCAGCCGACAATCCTTCCTATCTTAAAGTGCTTACAAATATTTGATGACCATTGTAAACCAGATTGAGCAATGTCCCTGTGTCTATGGGACAATGCATGACACCCACAAAATGACATTAACAGGGAACAAGGTGATTAGGCAGTTTATAAAACCTGGCCCAATCCACAGTTTTTCCTGGTACTGAGATTGTCTGCCCATAGCTCCTCTCCCCCATTACCCTAAGCACTCTTGTTCAGGGTAGAAACTCACCCACAAAATATAATGAGATTACCACACGTGAAATGATCAGCCATCTTCGCCCAGTCTCATTATACTTATTATACATTATACATTATAAATATTTGTTTAAAGTACAACTAAAGGCAAAATACATATTTTAGTAAATCCTCATATAAAGACCTGAAAGTTACACATGGCAATAAACATAATAACTGAAATGATTATTTTCCTACCATATACTCCAATTCTTGTGACGAATGCGGGTATCAGATCCCTGCATTCCTCACCGACGGGTGACCAAGGACTCCCCTGATCTCACACCGCGCTTGTCACTAATGTAACAATGCCACTCTCAGCTGCTTCCAGCACAAAGATTTCCCAGCTTGCGGAACAACCGTTTAAGTGCCAGCCACCTGAGAGCTATTGTTACCGGGCTAATTCAAGCAATTACCCCATTCTCTGCCTCCACTTCTGGATGCCAGCCAGAAGATCCGGATTTTAGCAATACCACTTATGATTTTAGAATAACCACCTGCAACACACGCTGTCACCACAGACAGGAATATTCAGACGAGTTATCTTAAACAGTAGCGCCCTTCAAATGAACAGATTCATTATAGCTTGCATTAAGAGCTTTAGGGACAAGATTAACACTTTTCAGAATAAGGTTTAACCACTTAAGCCACGGAAGGATTTCACACTTTAGGACCAGAGCACTTTTTGCAATTCGGCACTGCGTCGCTTTAACTGACAATTGCGTGGTCATGCGATGTTGTACCCAAACAAAATTTGTGTCCTTTTTTTCCCACAAATAGAGCTTTCTTTTGGTGGTATTTGATCCCCTTTGCGTAATTTCTGATCACCGCTATAAACAAAAGAAGAGCGACAATTTTGCAAAAAAAAAAAAACAAATGTCTTACTTTTTGCTAAAATACAAATCCCAAAAAAAAATATAAAAAAAAATTTTTTTTCATCGGTTTTGGCCGATTTATATTCTTCCTCATATTTTTGGTGAAAAAAAATTGCAGTCAGCGTTTATTGATTGGTTTGTGCAAAAGTTGCCGCATTTACGGATGATGAGAATTCATATTTTTTACTAGTAATGGCGGTGATCTGCGATTTTTAGCGGTACTGCAATATTGCAGCAGACATGTCGGACCATTTTGACACTTTTTTGGGACCATTGGCATTTATACAGCGATCAGTGCTATAAAAATTCACTGATTACTGTGTAAACGCCATTGGCAGTGAAGGGGTTAACCTGGAGGGGGTGCTCTAAGGGTTAACTGTGTTCCCTGGGTGTGTTCTAACTGTATTGGTGCTGGGCTGGCAGGGGGAGGGGAGTGATCACGGCTTCCATATACAGGAAGCCTGTGATCACAGCCCTTCCCCCTCTATGAGAATGGAGATCCATGTTTACTTACACGGACCTCGTTCTTTCCCTGCGGGGGGACCATCTTGGGTAGCCGGCAGCGATCGAGTCCACCCTACCCGCTCCCTGGCCCCCCGGAACACAGTGAGCGCGCCTCCGGTGGCATGCGCGCTCACAGTGCGGGATCTCACAGCCACCGTCATATGACGGCAGTTTGCGACATCGAGCCACTTTGTCGCCGTCAGACGCCGGTCGGCGGTCAGCAAGTGGTTAATAATGAAAAGGTCAAGTTTGGTGCAGTAAAATATTTACAGAAAAAATGATGTTACAAAGCAATAAGAGACATAATATACAGCAGCAAAAGATAAGACAAAAGAGAAGGTTACTTGCTTTCAATATGTCCGTGATCAATCAGAGATCTGATGATGATCTCATGGGTTCTCAGATGTTCGTTCTTTGATGGTAAGGTGAGAACTGCCAGCTGTCCTTAGCATTCCCTTTTTCTCTGGGTGAGAAGGGGTGGGGCTGTATGCCCCTGACCACTCACATGGGTAAGGAAGGCACGTGGGCTGGAATACAATCTTCCCTAAATCACAATTTCTGTACCGAGATTTATATTTGCCAATATGTACAAGGTGCATTTCTCAAACTGATCAATTATAGTCCAGCATTAATTTTGCCGTCTGACAAGTTCAAACATGACGACCCTATCACTTCCTTTGAACCTGGGAAGAGGATAAACTATCTGTGGGTCCCCTTATAAGTGAATACCCTGGTGTTTGGGCTTGTTTAAAACGGGAAGCCTTCCCGCATACAGATATACACATTTTATTAATATGTCATGCTCCTAACTGGAGCTATGAACTGTGGGTATTTTATTTAAGTTTTAGGCATGAGGTGGGGTTGCTGGGAGGTCATGGTGTTCTGTGTCCCTGTTTATGACCCTCGTCAATTCTGAGCCCCTTTGATGCCATGCTTGGTATGTTTTATAGTCGGCCAACGCAAACAGACATCCTCCTCATGTAGCTAAGATAACAATTCCTTATTAAAGTGGCTTTTTTGGAATTTCCTCACGGAACAGGGAGGAGGGGGCGTGTGAGGTATCTGTACTGGGAAATTGTTAGGTTAAAACTGAAAAGGCGTCATCTGAATAACATGGTGCTAGTTCTGTGTGTGTCTCACATGTGATATCATCACAATTCTGGCCTATAATCCCCTCCAGCAGTCCTCCTTTTGCTGTATACAAGTAATTATGATGGGAGGAGTTCAGCAGAGCTCAGATGTATTTTCCTGTCAGTGAAATAGCTTGTCTAGCTATCAGTCCTCCAAGTCTTCTATGGTGCTCAGTCTATTTTACATAACACACACCCATCTGCCAATCAAAGCTGGGTGTGTGCTATGTAAAACAGCCACAAGTCATTACAGAGAAGCTAGGTCTAGGATCTAAAGCAGTGGGCGGGCAAATAGGGACATAGGTGGGTGTGGGCGGGGCTTCATGGGCCAGTTGTGGACGGGGTCTAATCAGGCTTCTGTGTAGAATGAAATCCCTCAGCTTCTCATGTGAAGAGCCCCTCCCCCACTGATGTCAGGACGTTTTTTGCAGAGACATGGACACAAATGGGGACAACATGATTTCAACACAGGCAATTTGAAAACCTGGAAGTAAAGTTGTTACCTCACTAAAGGAAGTGCACATGAGAGCTGGAGACAAGGTAGAGATCTCACCATCCTTACTGCTTTTTGTAAAACAATCAGTGACATGTTTAACAGCCTGTGTAGGTGCATAACATATTGATTTCTTCATTTTCACCATAGTTCTACTTTAAGTACTGCAGAGAGGGATCACCTCCTTAACTAGAAAAAAAATCTGAATCTCAGATGATACAGGTCTTACTATAAAAGATCAAATCCATAGAACTATACAGATACCCAAGGCCAAACTGCTATAATGCAGTCATTTTTATACATAGAAAACAACTTTTTAAGTCAGGAAACAGATTACCTGTAGTTGCCACATACAATAAACATTTAAAGTACCTAAGAAAGATATCCAGCAAACTACAGTCAATAGTACATAAGGACTACAGAAGTAAAGAAATCCTTCCAGAACCACCACTTATCCTATATAGGCGGCAAACAAACCTGAACACCCTCCTCATCAGAAATTTGCAAATGGAGAAAAATGGCACATGTCCTTGTGGGTATAAAAAGTGCAAGATATGTTGATGCACCTGCATACAGACAAAACCACCAGTAGCAACCACATCTGAAAACCATACTTGGATAATGTATACTTGCACATAAACCAATGTTGTATACTTGATAGAGCGTATGTCATTTCCAGACATGCAGAACAATCCATAAGATAAATATGCACCACTTTACAGTTTGTGTTAAATTTTATTGCACAAATCATAGCCTTGAGGACCTGAAAATAGCCATATTAAAAATTAATAATAATCTAAAAAATTAGAAAAATGTGAGAATATAGATTTTTTTTAATATTTGGCCAACTTTCTACTATTGTTTTGTGACATAGGTACAGTATAAATTGTGTATCACCTACCTGATTAAGTCTCATATGGTAATTTTTTCGTAAGTCCTTGCGCTCATTTAGAAGTTCCTCCACTTGATCTCTGCTTTTATCACTTGAAAGCTTATCACCCTGTCATACAATGAAGAAAAGTAAGTTAAAGAAGAAAAAAGCTAATAAAACAATAGAACCTTTATAGAGGGCTGTACTGAGCAACTTGTTACAGAGGGCTCCTTACACCCCTCTGATGAACAAACCCCTGAAACACTACTCTTTACCTCCAGGATATTAGAGCTAAGAGTTCTTAAAGCGGTAGTAAACCCGCAAAGCTATGTTTACATACAGGTAAGCCTATAATAAGGCTTACCTGTAGGTAAAAAGAATATCTCCTAAACCTGCATGGTTTAGGAAATATTCGCCCTGCATGCTGCCGCTGACATTAGCAGCGCATGCGCTCTGACGATCCGGCCGAGGCGGCCGGCAACTCAGAGCTGGCTGCCGGAGCGAAGAGCTCCCGTGCGCATGCGCGGGAGTGACGTCACGCGGCTCCGGCCACTCACAGCGCCGGAGCCGCGTACCCGGAAGAAAGAAGAGGACCAACATGTCAGCGTCTTTAGCACTGACCGACTCGGGCATCGGGGGCCTCGTTCTAAGGTGAGTATTTCATAATATGTTAGTATGCGATGCATACTAACATATTATGCTATTGTCTTGCAGGATTTTTTTTTATTTATTTTTTTAGCAGCGGGTTTACTACCGCTTTAAAGTGATTGTAAACCCTCATTTTTTTTTAAAATAACAAACATGTCATACTTACCTCCTCTGTGCAGTGCTTTTGCACAGAGTGGCCCCAAACCTCCTCTTCTGGGGTCCTCCAGCGGTGCTCCTGGGACCTCCTCCGCATCCAGTGACCCGTCAGGGAAAGCTTGTAAGTAAAAATAACATCACACCTACATCAGATATTGTCTTGTAATATACATGGACATTTATTATATGGTACACATAAGGCCATTCATTGCCCGACATTTGGTTTTATAAGTTTAGTCTATTCATATCAATGCATTTATAACACATTTTACACAACATTTTTTCATATTTTTTTTTATAATTTTATATTATTGTCATACACTTTATATATATTTTTACTCCTACATATTTTCTATATTTTTTACATTTATATTTTCATTCATGTTTTCACACATCCCTCTTTATTTATTGGCCATATATGTACATATTATTTGTTTGGAAATCGTTTTATTTTTCAACACACTATGTGGCATACACACACAGATCTATCATCGATCTCTAGTGGAAAATTCACAGATTATTTACTCACTTATTCATTTCATAGCACCAGCAACACTTCGGCATTACTCACACACTTCACACTATATCGCACGTTTTTTGGGGTCCAATAGATATTGGTCCAGTACACGTTTTACAATCATCTTCTATGTCAATTACGAGTTAATTGTTATACCTGTTTTCATATTCATTAATGGACATGTGTATAAAGTTTCATGAAACAGAGTGTATGATTGTATGGTTTTGACAAAGCACTCTCTCGTAGTGTGAAATGCATCAACCGTGTTCCTCTTCCCCCTGTGGATTGTACCCCTTCTTATGCTTTTTATCTAATAAATGATTTGCACATATTTTGATGAAGAGTGCGGCCGTTCCGGATTTTCTTCTTGCAGTTTCACTGGTGCCGTGACAGGGCGTTCACCTCATCTAACCCAGCAATTCATTATTGGGATCAGCCAGTCTCACATCTCACCTTGAGCTGTCATCTCTCCTCAGTTCACTTATGGGCTTTGCTGTTCACCTCCAAAATCTTCCTAACAGCACATTTTGTCAACCTCCTAAGACTGAATACTGTGCCTTGTTTCTATGAGACTGTAAATTCTTTGGCATTGGTGTTTATTGCTGGCAAACACACATTAGGACTTCTGCAGACACATAAGGGTTGATTTACTAAAACTGGAGAGTGCAAACTCTGATGCAGCTCTGCACAGAAACCAATCAGCTTCCATTTTTTTTTTTTTTGTCAAAGCTTTATTGAACAAGCGGAAGTTAGAAGCTGATTGGCTTCTATGCACAGCTGTATCAGATTTTGCACCCTCCAGTTTTAGTAAATCAACCCCATACAGTCACCATTTTACATAAATGTTCAAAAGAACACGTTAAAAAGGCATTTACAGTAGAACCTCAGATTTCAAGTAACGCGGTTAACGAGCGTTTCGCAACACAAGCAGTTTTTTTTTTTTAATCCTGACTTGGTTTGCAAGCGCTGTCTTGCAAAACAACTAGGATTAAGCCTCTGTGCATGCAATACCGCATATGGCCAGATGTGCGGGGGCGGTGGTGAGGCTCGGAGACACTGGGAAGCATTCGGAAATACTGAAAGTGTCAACAGTTCCCAAACGTTTACAATTGTTTCCGAGCATCTCTGAGCCTAACCAGCGCCCCCGCGCCTCTGGCCACATATGGTATTGCATACATCAGCGCCCCCAGACCTCTGGCCACATACAGTACTGCATAGACAAGCAGTCACTGTGGAACAAATTATCTAAGTTTCCATTGTTTCCTATGGGGAAGCATGCTTTGATATACGAGTGATTTGGATTACAAGCATTTTCCTGGAACTAATTATGCTTGTAATCCAAGGTTCCACTGTACTTATAAAAAAAATATATAGGAAGAGGTTTAGCTGCTTTAGGACCACCCCACATACATATACTGCGGCAGGGCGGCCCGTAAGCGGGGGGCCCCACTCCCACTGGGACTGGACACAGCGGGAGCCAATCAGTGATGGCCACTGGGACCCGCCGATCGTTCACAGCAAGGCAGACCGTCATTCTGCGAGGGAGGAAGATGCTAAGAAGAAACACAGATCTCTGTTTTTCTCCAGTCACAGTATTCCCCCTACAGTTAGAAAGCACTCGTTGGGAGCACACTTAACCCTTTGATCGTCCCGATGTTAACCCTTTCCCTGCCAGTGTCATTTATACAGTGACAGTGCAACTTTTTTTAGCACTGATCACTGTATTGGTGTCACTGATGCCCAAAAAGTGTCACTTAGCATCAGATTTGTCCGTCGCAATGTTGCCGTCGCAATGTTGCAGTCCCGTTAAAAATTGCTGATCGCTGCCATTATTAGTTAAAACAATAAAAAAATAAAAAGTTCAAAAAATTATCCCATAGTTTGTAGACGCTATAACTTTTGCGCAAACCAATCAATATATGCTTATTGGGATTTTTTTTACCAAAAACATGTGCAGAATACATATTGGCCTAAACTGATGAAGAATTTTTTTTTATAGCGCAAAAATTAAAGACCGCAGAGGAGATTAAATATCACTGAAAGAAAGCTCTTTTTGTGGGAAAAAAAGGACATCAATTTTGTTTGGGTACAGTATCGCATGACTACGCAATTGTCAGTTAGAGAAACGTAGTGCCGTATCGCAAAAAATGGCCTGGTCAGGGAGGGAGTAAAACCTTTCGGAGCTGAAGTGGTTAAAGAATGTATTCACTACCATTTTGATACCTTGCCTACAACAACCCTTCTCTAATGTCTACATATGCACAACAATGATGTATGGGGATTTTTAAGTATTCACAATGGCAGGTAACAAGAGTTATTACTCTGGGCTCTACCACCCCTCAAGACCCTTTTGCAGCTGTGCCACTTTTCAGCACCCTTCTCATCCTCAATTCCCCAATTCATAACCCAGAATATAATAATGTAAGGACATACAGTTCATGTCTGTGTCTGCTCTACCTTTGTGATACCCTTCATATCTTACCTTGAGTTCCTTTAGAGATCCCAAGAGAAATTTAAAAATCTGTTCTTTTTCCTTATCTAATTTTACATTGCTCTTGAGATGATCTATAAAAATAACAAGAACATTAAACACTACTAGAAATGATGTTCGTCTCTACTGCCATTTGTACAATATTTCAATATGTACAACCCAAACTTACATTCCAGTTTGCTCAGTAGATCTGCCAGATGTTGATAGCAGGCAAGAATAATCTCTGTATTCATTTCAGATATTTTACTAGAAAGAAAACAAAATGTCTTAGTACCCAAAAATGAATGAAGCAATGCTGATTTCAGCTCACATCTTGTAATTAACATGTGTTCAAGACTACAGAAACCTAGGAGCAGTCAGCACACATTAAAATGGTAATTGAAAATTACACTGGTATGCACAACAGTAATGTGTTCCAATCTAAATGTATATACTCTATAATTATCACAAACAAAACTAGGGTAAGAATACAATGATTACTATGTGTTCTATGGAAACATTTAACCCATCTTATGCAATATATTCCCAAATTGTTATATTTAAAGTGGTAGTAAACCCTCCTATCATTTTCAGTCAAGGAAGCTGCCATCTTGGACTCTTTTTAATCTACAGCTGCCATGATGCTGCACATGTGATCAGCTATGACACCAGCCATTGGATGGTTTGACAGTTTGGTTTAGAGCCCAACCAATGGGAGTGTTACATTTCCAGCACGTGCCGGAAATTTAACTGTTTTTAAACTGTTAAATGGATGGGTTTACTACTGCTTTAAAGAGTTACTTGACTCTTGGAGGGAAAATACTCACCTATCAGCATGCAACAACTTGGAGGACAAGATTCTTTCACAGTATTCCAGTTCCACCCCCAGGTGTGACATAATTCTTCTTTGATCTACTTCAGTGGTTCTCAACTCCGGTCCTCTGGACCCACTAACAGGCCAGGTTTGCAGGATAACTGAAATGCATCACAGGTGATATCATTTGCTGCTCAGTGATTACAGTATTATAGTCTGCATCTCCCCAAGGTAATATTTAAAATCTGGCCTGTTGGTGGGTCCTGAGGACAGAAGTTGAGAACCACTGATCTACTTGATCCATAACAATGCAGAATCTTGCCCACAGCTGGAATATAACAAGCTATACATCTCTTATTGATGCTAGTTTTTCCAAACGTTGCCAAGCTGCCTACTACCCAATCTACCAAAACCCTTTTTCTCCATTTCTAACTTAGGCTTTATGGAAAAATGTTTTCTTAAGTACTGCAACAAAAGATTATACTGGGAACAATATATGTCTCTTGTGCTTTAATTTTGATTATTTTCTTTTTTTTTTTCAAATGCAATAAAATATAATGCATCCAGTGCGAACCAGCTTGATAGTGGTAGGTAAGATGTACAGTGCATCTGGAAAGTATTTGCAGGGCTTTACTTTTTTCACATTTTGTTGTGTTACAGCCTTATTCCAAATTGGATTAAATACATTATTTCTCTCACAATTCTACAAACAATACCCCATAAGGACAACATGAAAGAAGTCTATTTGAAATCTTTGCAAATTTATTAAAAACAAAAAAAAAATCACACGTACATAAGTATTCACAGTCTTTGCCATGAAACTCAAAATTGAGCTCAGGTGCATCCTGTTTCCACTGATCATCCTTGAGATGTTCCTACAACTTGATTGGAGTCCAACTGTGGTAAATTCAGTTGATTGGACATGATTTGGAAAGGCACACACCTGTCTATATAAGGTCCCACAGTTAACAGTACATGTCAGAGCACAAACCAAGCCATGAAATCCAACGAATTGTCTGTAGACCTCCGAGACAGGATTATAGGATCTAGGGAAGGGTATAAACAAATGTCTGCAGCATTGAAGGTCTTAATGAGCACAATGACCTCCATCATCCGTAAACAGAAGACGGTTGTAACCACCAGGATTCTTCCTAGAGCAGGACAAACTGAGTGATCAGGGAAGAAGGACCTTAGTCAGAGAGGTGACCAAGAATCCAATGGTCACTCTGACCGAGCTCTGCAGCACTCCACCAATCATGCCTGTATGGTAGAGTGGCCAGACGGAAGCCACTCCTCAGTAAAAGGCACATGACAGCCTGCCTGGAGTTTGCCAAAAGGCACCTGAAGGACTTTCAGACCATAAGAAACAAAATTCTCCGGTATGATGAAACAATGATTGAACTCTTTGGCCTGAACGGTAAGCATCATGTCTGGAGAAAAAAACAGGCACCGCTCATCACCTGGCCAATGCCAACCCTACAGTGAAGCATGGTGGTGGCAGCATTATGCTGTGTGGGCGTTTTCCAGCAGCAGGAACAGGGAGACTGGTCAGGATTGGGGGAAAGATGAATGCAGCAATGTACAGAGACATGCTTGATGAAAACCTGCCCCAGAGCGCTCTGGACCTCAGACTGGGGCAATGGTACATCTTCCATCAGGACAAGGACCCTAAGCACACAGCCAATATAACAAAGGAGTGGCTATGGTACAACTCTGTGAGTGCCCTTGAGTGGCCCAGCCAGAGCCCAGACTTGAACCTGATTGAACAAATTCTGGAGAGATCTGAAAATGGCTGTGCACTGACCCTCCCCATCCAACCTGATGAAGCTCGAGAGGTCCTGCAAAGAAGAATGGGAGAAACTGCACAAAATAAGGTTTTGCAGAGCATCATACTCAAAAAGACTTGAGGTTGTAATTGGTGCCAAAGGTGCTTCAACAAAGTATTGAGCAAAGGCTGTGAATACGTATGTACATATGATTTTTTGTTTTTTGTTTTTAAATAAATTTGCAAAGATTTTAAAAAAAACTTCTTTCATGTTGTCATTACCATTTTTTTATATAAAATCTTGAGGAAAATAATTAATTTAATACATTTTGGAAAAAGGCTGTAACATAACAAAATGTCGAAAACGTGAAGCGTTGTGAATACTTTTCGGATGCACTGTAGGTTTTTACACCAATAAACTAAACCACTTATGGCACAAATGTGTGGGGCTGAAATTACTTTAGAGTAGAACTGTCAAAAGCATGGCAATAAGGCAACTCAGCACACCACCTGGGTCGCTCTAGGCCACAACATTTCTGGCATATACAAAAATATGAGCAATGTAATAATAATAATGATAATAATAATAAATATACAATTTCTCATAAATTGTATACCTCTCACAATCCAGTTGAAGTCCATCTCCATCTTTACGGTCATCATCCTTTGACTCACATTTCACTTCCTGTAGAAAGATTATAAGTGACTAGATATGACTAGGTAGTACTTAGATGGAAAAGGAAACATTTTTATTATCAATCTAAATTATTTGCAAAAGGTAGTTGGTAGAGTTGAGCGAACTTCTAGAAGTCCGGGTTCTGCTGGTTCGGCCGAACTTCGGGACAAAGTCCGGGTTCGGGTCTGGACAGAACCCGAACTTTGTCCCGGACCCCAAACCCCATTGAAATCAATGGGGACCCGAACTTTTAGACACAAAAATGGCTGTAAGAAAGCCCTGGAAAGTCCTGGAGGTCTGCAAAAGGAAGGAAATGGGGGTAAGGGTGGGACAAGTGCCCTACAAAGAAATGGGGACAGGGAAATAACTAAAAGCATTTTAAAAAAAATAAAAACATAAAAAAATCAAAAATGGAGGTGGATGTGGACCATCTTCAAACTGGGTCTGAAAAGTATTAATTAACGGTAGAAGCCATATAACTGTTCTAAAATCATCTTCAAACTGTGTCAAAAAACTATAAATAAGCCGGGAGAACCCATATCACTGTTCTGCAAACATCTGTAAAGTCTGTGTGTCACTTTAAATGAAACCGGGAATAACTGAACATCTGTTCTGCAAACATCTGTAAAGTCTGTGTGTCACTTTAAATGAAACCGGGAATAACTGAACATCAGTTCTGCAAACATCTGGAAAGTCTGTGTGTCACTTTAAATGAAACCGGGAATAACTGAACATCTGTTCTGCAAACATCTGGAAAGTCTGTGTGTCACTTTAAATGAAACCGGGAATAACTGAACATCTGTTCTGCATGATTTTAGAACAGTTATATGGCTTCTACCATTAATTAATACTTTTCAGACCCAGTTTGAAGATGGTCCACATCCACCTCCATTTTTGATTTTTTTATGTTTTTATTTTGTTTAAAATGCTTTTAGTTATTTCCCTATCCCCATTTCTTTGTAGGGCACTTGTCCCACCCTTACCCCCATTTTCCTTCCTTTTGCAGACCTCTAGGACTTTCCGGGACTTTTTTACAGCAATTTTCAGAACTTTTGGTAAAATTACCAGAACCCCGGACCCGAACCCGGACTTTTTTGAAAAGTCTGGGTTCGGGTCCGGGTCCCGGACACCCCAAAGTTCGGTACGGACCCGAACTTTACAGTCCGGGTTCGCTCAACTCTAGTAGTTGGCAGTGTTTTTCTTTTAGCAGTTGATCACATGTTATACTGTGATATAGGACAGGTGGCTGTAGATGTAATAATGAACTGGAAAAGTGTATCTATCTGAAATCCAGACCTTTATGAAAATGGCCCTAATTGTCCTTATGATGAAGCAACCAATGAAGTCTCAATAGTTCTGCTGCATCTTCTGTAATGTAAAGAAATGATTCAGTAATGGTGAGATGCCATTATAATTGGAGGGGTTCAGTTCTGAAATCTCCAAAAAGATAATAATAAGCAATAACTCAAAACAGATATTTTGTGGTCAGTCTGCAGAAGTTAAAGTCCAATTCCAGGCAAAAAAAAATTTTCCCATGCAGAGGAGCTGTGCCAGCAATGCACAGGTCAACTGTGCATTTTGTGCAGGGGAGAGGAAACAGCTATTTATTCAACTGATCCTCCGCTCCACTGGCAAACAGCACTCTCCCATGATTTGTAGACAATTACTGACATCCTCCCACCCAAAGCAGGAACAGTCTACAGCACTGCTATACCACTAGACTGCTGGGGGAAGGAGTCACAGGGACTGGTCTTGTGAGGGAAGGATTTGTTCTCCAATCCCTTAGACAAAAACGAGTAGTTGACCTGTGCAGTGCGGGCACAGTCCCACTGCATATGAAAAACATTTTTTTGCCTGGAGTTGGGCTTGAAACTGCTATGTCGAGTAGCAGACACCTCCAGGTTGTTTTATTCAGTAAGCACCCTGAGAGGCATGAATACTGGGGTGAACTGATATGCAATTTCAGCAACCTACCATAAGGTCACCATTCATTCCTATTTTGGGGGGGGAGGGCCTGTCTCCAAGAAACAAACGTTTTTGGCATTGTCCATGGCCGCCCAGAAGTGTAAAGTAAGCATGAAAGTAACCAGATTGATAATTTAACAATATTGCTGCAGGATTTCTGTCAATTTCTCCTTTGGGTGATTCCATTTGTTGCTCTACTCCTGTGTTTGCATCTCTTTTGCTATGCCATAAGAGATAGTAGGCATTGGGCTGTCAGGGTGCGGTAAGAATGCAGATCAACCACTTATAAGTGTTAAAAGAACCTAAAGGTGCTTGCTGTTTAAGGTCTGCATCAGTATAATTTGTGCAGTCTGGCTTTATGTTTGTTTTCTATTTACCCCTTTACACATCACCCATACCATATCTTACTATTTCTTCTGAATAAAATGTCTCAATTCAGAACCTTCTTGGAATAAAGAAAATTCAAAATTACATTAATTAAACACAGGGTCGCTGGTGTTGTAAAACAATCATTCATTTCATATTCATTATCATTATTATTCTTATAAAAGCAAATCTTCCTCTAGTACAATAATACCTTTTTTCTTCTTAGCTTTTGTGGCCTCCTAGAATTTTTGAAGCTAGAATCACATGATGACCCAGAGCATAAACTGCCATGTAAAGGGTTCACACAACTGTTATCTTCAGGTTCCTCAGTCTGGATCTCTCTAGTAGCTCTGAAACAAAGAGGGACCTAGTAAGGTAGAAAAAAAGGCTAAAGTATTTCAATTCTATGAATTTATTTTAACTCCGAAACTGTTCTGTTTATCAAAAAAAAAAAAAAAGCGCGATCACAGCACTAATAATTATCCTGACTGTGGGTAATAAGAAAATGTTTTACTTTGATGACACCAGCAATGGCTGTCCCTTAGATTCATTCCCTGGATCAGTGAATGCACTGATGGATTTTATTAATTAGCATATAGTTCTTGTAAAGGTGCACATGCAAGCACCAACTTTAAAATAATTGTTCTAGACTTTGAGGCCTAAATTGGGCAATATATGTGTTGCCTATAACAGGCTTGTATTAAAGAAGGAATGTAAATGGACCTGCAGACCACACAGGAAACAAATGATAGAACGCCCTGAAAATGTCAAACTTGGAAGGGGAGGGCATAGAGGACAGCTCAAGATGCACTTAGATGGTCTTGCACAACCTACGTCGCTCTCTGTTCCATAAAACCTCAGATAACATAGACAAATATTGGCTCACCCTATTGGGCACTGGAAGCAGCCTTTTTGGCACTCCCAGTTTATTTGTTTTTTTTTTTTGGAGTGAAACCAAGGTGTATAGAAATCTTTTCTGTCAGTAATGACCAAAGACAATAACAAAATTTTAAAGCACTGCGATTAAACATTCTACACATATGCAGTGTAGTCTCCTTTGTACAATATCTCACAAAAGTTAATACATTTTTGTAAATATTTTATTATATCTTTCCATGTGACAAGACTGACACTATGCTGCAGTGTAAAGTAGTGAGTGTACAGCTTGTATAACTGTGTAAATTTACTGTCCCCTCAAAATAACTCAACACACAGCCATTAATGTCTAAACCGCTGGCAACAAAAGTGAAAATGTCCAAAGTGGCAATATTTTGTGTGGCCACCATTATTTTCCAGCACTGTCTTAACTCTCTTGGGCTTGGAGTTCACCAAAGCTTCACAGGTTGCCGCTGGTGTCCTCTTCCACTCCTCCATGACGACATCATGGAGCTGGTGGATGTTAGAGACCTTGCGCTCCTCCACCTTTTGTTTGAGGATGCCCCACAGATGCTCAATAGGGTTTAGGTCTGGAGACATGCTTGGCCAGTCCATCACCTTTATCCTCAGCTTCTTTAGAAAGGCAGTGGTCATCTTGGAGGTGTGTTTGGGGCCGCTCTATTGTATGAGTACTGCCCTGTGGCCCAGTCTCCAAAGGGAAGGGATCATGCTCTGCTTCATTATGTCACAGTACATGTTGGCATTCTTGGTTCCCTCAATGAACTGTAGCTCCCCAGTGCCGGCAGCACTCATGAAGCCCCAGACCATGACACTCCCACCACCATACTTGACTGTAGGCAAGATACACTTGTCTTTGTACTCCTCACCTGATTGCCGCCACACACGCTTGACACCATCTGAACCAAATAAGTTTATCTTGGTCTCATCAGACCACAGGACATGGTTCCAGTAATCCATGTCCTTAGTCTGCTTGTCTTTAGCAAACTGTTTGCTTTATTGTGCATCATCTTTAGAAGAGGCTTCCTTCTGGAATGACTTGACTCTTGGAGGGAAAATACTCACCTATCAGCATGCAACAACTTGGAGGACGAGATTCTTTCACAGTATTCCAGTTCCACCCCCAGGTGTAACATAATTCTTCTTTGATCTACTTCAGTGTTTCTCAACTCTGGTCCTCGGGACCCACTAACAGGCCAGGTTTGCAGGATAACTGAAATACATCACAGGTGATGGAATTTGCTGCTCAGTGATTGCAGCATTCTAGTCTGCATCTCCCCAAGGTAATACTTAAAATCTGGCCTGTTGGTGGGTCCCAAGGACAGAAGTTGAGAACCACTGATCTACTTGATCCATAACAATGCACATTCTTGCCCACAGCTGGATTATAACAAGCTATACATTTCTTATTGATGCTAGTATTTCCAAACATTGCCAAGCTACCTACTACCCAATTTACCAAAACCCTTTTTCTCCATTTCTAACTTAAGCTTTATGGAAAAATGTTTTCTTAAGTACTGCAACAAAAGATCATACTGGGAACAATATATTTCTCTTGTCCATTCATTTTGATTGTTTTCTTCTTTTTTTTTTTTAAATGCAATAAAATATAATGCATCCAGTGTGAACCAGCTTGATAGTGGTAGGTGAGATGTACAGTGCATCTGGAAAGTATTTGCAGGGCTTTACTTTTTTCACATTTTGTTATGTTACAGCCTTATTCCAAATTGGATTAAATTCATTATTTCTCTCACAATTCTACAAACAATATCCCATAAGGACAACATGAAAGAAGCCTGTTTGAAATCTTTGCAAATGTATTAAAAACAAAAAAAAATCACACGTACATAAGTATTCACAGCCTTTGCCATGACACTCAAAATTGAGCTCAGGTGCATCCTGTTTCCACTGATCATCCTTGAGATGTTTCTACAACTTGATTGGAGTCCAACTGTGGTAAATTCAGTTGATTGGACATGATTTGGAAAGGCACACACCTGTCTATATAAGGTCCCACAGTTAACAGTACATGTCAGAGCACAAACCAAGCCATGAAATCCAAGGAATTGTCTGTAGACCTCCGAGACAGGATTATATGGAGGCACAGATCTAGGGAAGGGTATAAACAAATTTCTGCAGCATTGAAGGTCTTCATGAGCACAATGGCCTCCATCATCCGTAAACAGAAGATGGTTGTAACCACCAGGATTCTTCCTAGAGCAGGACAAACTGAGCGATCAGGGGAGAAGGACCTTAGTCAGAGAGGTGACCAAGAACCCAATGGTCACTCTGACAGAGCTCTGCAACACTCCACCAATCATGCCTGTATGGTAGAGTGGCCAGACGGAAGCCACTCCTCAGTAAAAGGCACATGACAGCCTGCCTGGAGTTTGCCAAAAGGCACCTGAAGGACTCTCAGACCATAAGAAACAAAATTCTCTGGTATGATGAAACAAAGATTGAACTCTTTGGCCTGAATGGTAAGCATCATGTCTGGAGGAAACCAGGCACCACTCATCACCTGGCCAATGCCATCCCTACAGTGAAGCATGGTGGTGGCAGCATCATACTGTGGGGGTGTTTTCCAGCAGCAGGAACAGGGAGACTAGTCAGGATTGAGGGAAAGATGAATGCAGCAATGTACAGAGACATGCTTGATGAAAACCTGCCCCAGAGCGCTCTGGACCTCAGACTGGGCTAATGGTACATCTTCCATCAGGACAAGGACCCTAAACACACAGCCAATATAACAAAGGAGTGGCAATGGTACAACTCTGTGAGTGCCCTTGAGTAGCCCAGCCAGAGCCCAGACTTGAACCTGATTGAACAAATTCTGGAGAGATCTGAAAATGGCTGTGCACTGACCCTCCCCATTGAACCTGATGAAGCTCGAGAGGTCCTGCAAAGAAGAATGGGAGACACTGCACAAAATAAGGTTTTGCAGAGCTTGTAGCATCATACTCAAAAAGACTCGAGGCTGTAATTGGTGCCAGAGGTGCTTCAACAAAGCATTGAGCAAAGGCTGTGAATACTTATGTACATGTGATTTTTTTGTTTTGTTTTTTTAATAAATTTGCAAAGATTTTTTTAAAAAAACTTCTTTCATGTTGTCATTACCGTTTTTTTTTTTTTTTTGATAAAATTTTGAGGAAAATAATGAATTTAATACATTTTGGAATAAGGCATAATTTGGCATTTGGAATAATAACATAACAAAATGTAGAAAACGTGAAGCGTTGTGAATACTTTTCGGATGCACTGTAGGTTTTCACACCAATAAACGAAACCACTTTAGAGTAGAACTGTCAAAAGCATGGCAATAAGGCAACTCAGCACACCACCTGGGTCACTCTAGGCCACAACATTTCTGGCATATACAAAAATATGAGCAATGTAATAATAATAATGATAATAATAATAAATATACAATTTCTCATAAATTGTATACCTCTCACAATCCAGTTGAAGTTCATCTCCATCCTTTGACTCACATTTCACTTCCTGTAGAAAGATTATAAGTGACTAGATATGGCTAGATAGTACTTAGATGAAAAAGGAAACATTTTTATTATCAATCTAAATTATTTGCAAAAGGTAGTTGGCAGTGTTTTTCTTTTAGCAGTTGATCACATGTTATACTGTGATATAGGACAGGTGGCTGTACATGTAATAATGAACTGGAAAAGTGTATCTTTCTGAAATCTAGAGCTTTATGAAAATGGCCCTAATTGTCTTTATGATGAAGCAACCAATGAAGTCTCAATAGTTCTGCTGCATCTCTGTAATGTAAAGAAATGATTCAGTAATGGTGAGACGTCATCATAATTGGAGGGGTTCAGTTCTGAAATCTCCAAAAAGATCATAATAAGCAATAACTCAAAACAGATATTTTGTGGTCAGTCTGCAGAAGTTAAAGTCCAATTCCAGGTAAAAAAAAGTTTTCCCATGCAGTGGTGCTGTGTCAGCAATGCACAGGTCAACTGTGCATTTTGTCCAGGGGAGGGGAGAAAGCTGTTTATTCAACCGATCCTCCGCTCCACTGCTAGATTGCTGGGGGAAGGAACCACAGGGACTGGTCTTGTGAGGGAAGGATCAGGGAATTAAGTAAGTATATCGCTGTTCTCCAATCCCTTAGACAAAAACGAGTAGTTGACCTGTGCAGTGCGGACACAGTCCCACTGCATATGAAAACATTTTTTTGCCTGGAGTTGGGCTTGAAACTGCTATGTCGAGTAGCAGACACCTCCAGGTTGTTTTATTCATTAAGCACCCTGAGAGGCATGAATACTGGGGTGATCTGATATGCAATTTCAGCAACTTACCATAAGGTCACCATTCATTCCTATTTTGGGGGGGGGGGGGTCTGTCTCCAAGAAACAAACGTCTTTGGTGTTGTCCATGGCCGCCCAGAAGTGTAAAGTAAGCATGAAAGTAACCAGATTGATAATTTGACAATATTGCTGCATTTACTGCAGGATTTCTGTCAATTTCTTCTTTGGGTGATTCCATTTGTTGCTCTACCATTGTGTTTGTATCTCTTTTGCTATGCCATATGAGATAGTAGGCAGTGGTTTGTCAGGGTACGGTAAGAATGCAGATCAACCACTTGTAAGTGTGAAGAGAACCTAAAGGTGCTTTCTGTTTAAGGTTTGCATCAGTATAATTTGTGCAGTCTGGCTTTATGTTTGCTTTGTACACATCACCATATCTCACTATTTCTTCTGAATAAAATGGCTCAATTCAGAACCTTCTTGAAATAAAGAAAATTCAAAATTACATTAATTAAACACAGGGTCGCTGGTGTAAAACAATCATTCATTTCATATTCATTATCATTATTATTCTTATAAAAGCAAATCTTCCTCTAGTATAATATACCTTTTTTCTTCTTAGCTTTTGTGGCCTCCTAGAATTTTTGAAGTTAGAATCACATGATGACCCAGAGCATAAACTGCCATGTAAAGGGTTCACACAACTGTTATCTTCAGGTTCCTCAGTCTGGATTTCTCTAGTAGCTCTGAAACAAAGAGTGACCTAGTAAAGTAGAAAAAAGGCTAAAGTATTTCAATTCTATGAATTTATTTTAACTCTGAAACTGTTCTGTTTATCAAAAAAAAAAAAAAAAAAAAAAAAAGCGCGATCACAGCACTAATAATTATCCTGACTGTGGGTAATAAGAAAATGTTTTACTTTGATGACACCAGCAATGGCTGTCCCTTAGATTCATTCCCTGGATCAGTGAATGCACTGATGCATTTTATTAATTAGCATATAGTTCTTGTAAAGGCGCACATGCAAGCACCAACTTTAAAATGATTGTTCTAGACGTTGAGGCCTAAATTGGGCAATATATGTGTTGCCTATAACAGGCTTGTATTAAAGAAGGAATGTAAATGGACCTGCAGACCACACAGGAAACAAATGATAGAACGCCCTGAAAATGTCAAACTTGAAAGGGGAGGGCTAGAGGACAGCTCAAGATGCACTTAGATGGTCTTGCACAACCTACGTCGCTCTCTGTTCCATAATACCTCAGATAACATAGACAAATATTGGCTCACTCTATTGGGCACTGGAAGCAGCCTTTTTGGCACTCCCAGTTTATTTTTATTTTTTTGGAGTGAAGCCAAGGTGTATAGACATCTTTTCTGTCAGCCATGACCAAAGACAATAACAAAATTTTAAAGCACTGCGATTAAACATTCTACACATATGCAGTGTAGTCTCCTTTGTACAGTATCTCACAAAAGTTAATACACCCCTCACATTTTTGTAAATATTTTATTATATCTCTCCATGTGACAATACTGAAGAAATTACACTTTGCTACAATGTAAAGTAGTGAGTTTACAGCTTGTATAACAGTGTAAATTTACTGTCCCCTCAAAATAACTCAACACACAGACATTAATGTCTAAACCACTGGCAACAACTGTGTAAAATGTCCAAAGTGTCAATATTTTGTATGGCCACCATTATTTTCCAGCACTGCCTTAACCCTCTTGGGCTTGGAGTTCACCAAAGCTTCACAGGTTGCCGCTGGAGTCCTCTTCCACTCCTCCATGACGACATCACAGAGCTGGTGGATGTTAGAGACCTTGCGCTCCTCCACCTTTTGTTTGAGGATGCCCCACAGATGCTCAATAGGGTTTAGGTCTGGAGACATGCTTGACCAGTCCATGACCTTCACCCTCAGCTTCTTTAGCAAGGTAGTGGTCATCTTGGAGGTGTTTGGGGTCGTTATCATGTTGGAATACTGCCCTGCGACCCAGTCTCCAAAGGGAGGGGATCATGCTCTCCTTCATTATGTCACAGTACATGTTGGCATTCATGGTTCCCTCAATGAACTGTAACTCCCCAGTGCCGGCAGCACTCATGCAGCCCCAGACCATGACACTCCCACCACCATACTTGACTGTAGGCAAGATACACTTGTCTTTGTACTCCTCACCTGATTGCCGCCACACACGCTTGACACCATCTGAACCAAATAAGTTTATCTTGGTCTCATCAGACCACAGGACATGGTTCCAGTAATCCATGTCCTTAGTCTGCTTGTCGTTAGCAAACTGTTTGCGGGCTTTATTGTGCATCATCTTTAGAAGAGGCTTCCTTCTGGGATGACAGCCATGCAGACCAATTTGATGCAGTGTGCGACGTATGGTCTGACCACTGACAGGCTGACCTCCCACCCCTTCAAACTCTGCAGCAATGCTAGCAGCACTCATATGTCTATTTCCCAAAGACAACTGCTGGATATGACGCTGAGCATGTGCACTCATGCCTGTTCTGAGGGGAACCTGTCCTGTTAAACCACTATATGGTCTTGGCCACTGTGCTGCAGCTCAGTATAAATTTGCTGTCCCCTCAAAATAACTCAACACACAGCCATTAATGTCTAAACCGCTGGCAATAAGAGTACACCCCTAAGTGAAAATTTCCAAATTGGGCTCAATTAACCATTTTCACTTAGGGGCGTACTCACTTTTGTTGCCAGCGGTTTAGACATTAATGGCTGCGTGTTGAGTTATTTTGAGGGGAAAGCAAATTTACACTGTTATACAAGCTGTACACTCACTACTTTACATTTTAGCAAAGTGTCATTTCTTCAGTGTAGTCACATGAAAAGATATAATAAAATATTTACAAAAATGTGAGGGGTGTACTCACTTTTGGGAGATACTGTACATTTTCAGTTTGAAGATGTCTGTAGGGTAATTAACTAGAGGGGCAAACTGATCTCACCAAATAACACTCACAGTGAAAACATGCCAGAACGTTCTGAGATATTTCTGCAAAAGGGTTCATACAAAGTCACCCTAAATATGGCATAAATATCGGAAGAACAAGTTAGATTTCTTGGTTTGTGGCCTGCAGGTTTTATTGGGAACAATACTACTGAGGGTTAGGTTAGGTGCATATTCAGAGCTCACAGGGAAGCTTGCTCTGTTTCTTGTGAGATTGGCAACCCTTCTCTGCACATGGAGGAGCTTGAGAAAAAAAATGCAATTCCAAAAGTAATTGTTTTATCTGAGGCTGCTCACCAGGCAAGAGTTGTGGATAAGGCTCCTAAAAGGAGAAGTCATCTTCTTATTGGTGATTCAATTGTAAGAGGTGTTGCTATAGGAAATCATGTGGAAGTGTCAAAGGAAGTTAGGTGTTTGCCTGGTGCTACTGTTAGGAGAGATAAGGGGCGCATTGTAAGAATTGTCAAAAAAGCTAGCGAAGAGTGCAATGTTGATGTTGTTGTGCACCTTGGCACAAATGATTTGTCCCAGAATGATGTGCATTCTGTGCAGAAGGATTTTCAGAATTAGGGACAGGATCTTCAACAGTTAGGGTGTACTGTTACATTTTCAGAGGTCTTACCTGTGCATAATGGACAACACAAGAAAGTACTTCGGATAGCAGAGTTCAAAGTTTGGTTAAAGAATTGGTGCAAAGCTGGTGGGATTGACAACTTCTAGGACAGGGATTAAGACTTTTAGGAAGACGTGTCTTACGTGTAGTAAGACCCTGTTTAGTAAACACGGTTCCACGTGTTGTTGTAGTTGTAACGTGAGAAGCGATCGAAAAAACTGTTAAGAATGTTACGCGGGGAATAGAGAGGATTGTCATCGTGGTCCGTTTGTGGATTGAAGGAAACTGTGAAGGTGTACTAAAGGATATCGTTGTGGAGAATGTTAACTTAGTGGTTATTCTTCTACTGAAG
>BLSH010556665.1:188408-198862 GCA_018402905.1 Glandirana rugosa
ACTCCTGTCTATCGTCTTTAATCTCTAAAGTGTATGGCGACGAAACTCAACGTCTAGTTTGAGACGAGTTTGATCTGCAACTCAAAGCAGCGGTATGTGAAATCTCTAATTTCTGCTATCTGTCCTCAGAGCAACAGCACAGACAGCAGTAGTAAAGTAATCTATCTCAGGATGCAGGTTTAGGTCTTAAAATGTCTCAAATCTGTCCCTCACGCCGTCAGCTACCTTTCCCTACACTAACCCAAGAAGCATGTGACTGCAGCACTGTGACTCCAGCTTATAAAGAGGCTGGGTCACATGATGCACTGGCCAATCACAGCCATGCCATTAGTAGGCATGGCTGTGATGGCTTCTAAGGGCAAACCAGTGAAACGCTTGTTGATTGGCTGCCCTGCAGCTTCTCAACACGTGGAGTAAAATAGCAGAACCCCGGACCGAACCCGAACGATTTTTGAAATGTCCGGGTCCGGGTCCGTGCCACGGACACCCGAAAGTTCGGTACGGACCCGAACGTTACAGTCCGGGTTCGCTCAACACTATTCCTAATACAATCTGACAATGTAGGGCCCAATCAGCTGATTAACAGACCAGGTTTATGCATATGTGGGATGCTAAGGTCACGGGCTACTGAGTTGAAGGTGGCTCTCCAGCTTCTATATTTCTCTGGACAATCATCAAACTTCATGAGGCCAGTGTTAATTAGCTCTCTTCAAGTCATGGACTTGACAAGGTCTCATATATCAGTTCCTTTAGGCCTTGTCGTAACATGTGTTCCCTCACTGTTGGAAGTGGGGGTATGTAATACCTGGTGTTTAGGTGTTGAAGGAGAGAATGGAGTAGCAGACAGGTTCATTCCAGGTGAAGGGTCGGGAGAGTCTCAAGAATAGTGTGACCAGATTCAGGTGGTTTTGAGGTGATCTGGTGAGATGGATTCAGGAGGGTCTGTGATAACACAAGTTGCTTCATAGGATGCTAATAGTTTGGGAGTTGGAGAACTGTCTAATCCACCAGGATGACTTGTGTGGCTGATTGCTACAACTTCTCCCACTGGCAAATGCACTGTGGGTTGGTGTACAGCAGTGGTAGGCAACCAGTACCCCTCCAGCTGTTGTGGAACTACATTTCCCATGAGGCATTTCGAGGCTGGCAGTTACAATTACTCCCAGAAACATGATGGGACTTGTAGTTTTGCAACAGCTGGAGGGCCCCAGGTTGCCTACCCCTGGTGTACAGTATTTTAAGTGTTCTTTGCACTTGTGTTGCCATCATTCTGGCTTAGGATCAACTAAGCCTGCAAGGTCTGTCTTGCAGGGTCATCAGACTGTCACAATGGAACAATGGACTTCTTCCTCTTCCTCTGCAGCTTGTTCTAAAACGTGTAGCTCAGCTATGACTGCTGCTTCCTCCCTTTCTTTCTTAAGTACTTCCATCTGGGCTTCTGCTTGAGCTGTTTCTGCCTGCATTCGTGTGTGGGCAGCTTGTGCTCCTGCCCGGGCAGCTTCTATTTTTACCTGGACTAGTGCTTGGACAGATTGCACTTCTGCCTTTTCATGAGCTTGGGCAGCTTGCGTTTCTCCTTGGTCAGCTTGTGCTTGTACCAGTGAAGGAGTTTGAGTGGCTTGTGCTTTTGCCTGGGCAGCTTGCTCTTCTGCCTGTGCACAAGCTTGGACAGCCTGTGCTTTGTTGGCTGCTCCCCTCTTAATGGAGCAAGCGTGCACTTTTCCTGTCTCAACCTTTGCACAAAGTAATATCAGTGGGCTACTCTGAGATGATTGCTGGGAGCAGAGTCATAGTGATGATCGCTGTGAGTGGGACCTTAGTGATCTGGAGGATATTTTAGAGTGCTTGGATGAAGTACAGTGGCATAATGCAGTTTCATACAGTAGTGATATCTTGTAATCTACCTGTAACTTGGCTTCTATAGATGTTATGTATCTTTCTTTGTTAAGAGTAGTAGAATTATTTAACCCTTGCAGAGACTCCATAGAAGAGAAGAATATTTTGCTGAAATTCTCAGTTTTAAGTTTTGTAACAAGTCTAGCAACAACGGTTCTCTTAATTCCCCAAGCAAATTCCATATACAGAATATTCCAATGCAGCGCAGCTTTACAAAAACTGTTGAATGTTTTGATTCTAATTAGTGAGATCAGATACAGACACATTTGAATGTTGCAGATAACTGTAATCCGATCCTCAGTGGCTTCCAAAAATAGACATGTTTTCTTACTGTTATGTTTCAAATGCAACTTTTTGTTCATTTACATACCTCTATAGATCCAGTCTGTCTGGACCGTATGGTCACCTACTGACACAGCACCATCCACATGCAGCTTTACTCTTCAAAAAGACACAGACGTTGAATCCAATGCAATTTTGCTTCAGATAATTGCAGTACAAAGGATATTTTCTTAGTCTTTTGAAGTGTAAGTAGACAATGGCTTTCTTAAACCCTCCAAAAGCTAACATCAACTGAGGTAATATGGAAGAAACAGAGAAGGTTTAGCTAGCACTGAACTAACTAGCACTAAACAAGAGAGGAGGACAAAGGAAGATACCAAAATACATAAGCAAACAAGTTGTAATGACCCTAAGCCACCACTAGATGTAAGCAAACATCAAAACAATAAAAAAAATTATGCAGTTCAGTACAACACAGAAAGATACAAATATGACAGAACAGTGTCTATAAACATATATTAAATGTGTTCATCAAAGTGGCAACTGATGATGCATCACTCCTAGACAGGATTAAACATTCATCCTTAGTGCTGGGTTTTAGCATTTTATTTGTCAGTGGTTTTAATTTGTGTGATGTTAAGAAGTTGCACTATGCATTTCTCCTCTTCCTATACCTCGCAATGAAGCTTGCATGGGGGATGTAAGGAAAGGAAACCAGATTATTGTGTGTGTTTATTCATCATATACCAGTTTTTTTTGTTTTCTTTTTTTTTTTGTAACCTATGTATTTAGTTAAGGGGTCTAAGGTGTGTTACCACTAGGAGAGTGATGGTGGGAGGCAAATATTTCTTGTGAAGCCTGTACACTGTATGAAATGAAAGGGAAAATGTGGAATTGGAAACTGGATTACATCTCTGGATAGGCACTGATTTATTGCTGCACAAACTGTATAATATATATTTATGGATACTATGGGGTAGATATACTGAAGGCAAATATACTGTACACTTTGCAAGTGCAGTTGCTCAAGAGCTTAGTGAACCAGGTGACGCTTCACTTTGCAAAGAATACACAATAACATGCAAGGAAAATTAAAAAAAAAAAACAGCATCCTTGCTTGAAAATGATTGGATGATGGGGGTCAGCAGAGCTTCCTCTCATTTACTTAGCACTGGAGTAATTGCACTTGCAAAGCGTACAGTCTATTTGGCTTTTGTAAATCAATCTCTATAGGTTGCACTATTAACTATTATTAAAATGTATTATTATTGAAAAACATATTTATGTATTCTGTTTATTTAAGAGTTTATGATTGGAATTAAATCTTGTTAGGTTTTAGCTTGCATTCACATAGGGGCGACCCGACTTCGGCGCAACTTCGCTAGGCGATTTCAGCGCAACTTTCAGTGCGACTTCCAGCGCGACTTCAAGGACCTCAGGCGACTTTACAACACGAATTTTGCCAGGCGACTTTGCCTTGACCAATCAGAGAAGGGAGGGAGGGGGCTGCCTAAAAATAAATTCTATTCTTTTAACTGTAAAGTCGCTTCCATGTAGATGGGGATCTGACTTGGAGGCGACTTCTATTGAATCCTATGGGCACAAGTCGGATAGAAGTCGCCTAGAAGTAGTACAGGAACCTTTTCAGAAGTCGCCTTGAAGTCGGAGCGACTTCAGTCGTGTATATTAAGACGGTTCCCATTCATTTCAATGGGATTTCAAATGTCAAGCAACTTGGGGCGACTTGAGGCAACTCAAGTCGGATCGCAAGTCGCCCTTGTGTGAACGGGCACTGAGGATTACATTTGTCTGACACACAGTCTATGTATTTTATCAAATCACGGTAAACCTCTGTCAATGACAACAGCCTCTAAGAGTAGCTACAGATTTGGGATGTTATTTTTTTCATGGTAAGTAAGATAGATAAAATGTGGACCATTCATCAATTTTCTTACATTTAATATATAGATAGAGAGGTAAAAGAAAATCAATAAGCACTTTTACAAGCTTTTGTAAGTAATTGTGGCATCTTTAGAGAGTGTTATGTCCTTGATGGCAAAACATTATTGCAATTTATTGTAATGTACCTCTGCTTCTTTGTTTTTTCTTTCTTCATATAAGTTCCAACTATGTACGTTATTTTCCGTTAATAAAGAATATCTTCTCATCTTCGTTTTGATGTCATTTATCTCCCTTTCTATATCAGTAATTCTATAAACAGATATCATTATTTTAAATACCAAGTACAGCATTCAGCTAGTTTGCTTTTTGCTCCCCCCTCTCAATGAAAACATAATCATCTTTCCCTCTTATTACCACAGCTTAGCACATCCACTAAGAAAAGGAAGCCTTGTGTAAACTCGGAGTTGCTCTAGTCCAGTGGTTCTCAACTCCGGTCCTCGGGACCCACCAACAGGCCAGATTTTAAGTATAACCTTGGGGAGATGCAGACTAGAATACTGCAATCACTGAGCAGCAAATGATATCACCTGTGATGTATTTCAGTTATCCTGCAAACCTGGCCTGTTAGTGGGTCCTGAGGACAGGAGTTGAGAACCACTGCTCTAATCAGAGCCTACACGGGGCTGAGGATTCTATACCCACTGTCATGTGACAGCATTGGACCAACTGCCATGCACAAGCACTGTCACATGAATGGGAGTAAGTTGTATGATTTTATGCCTGGAAATTCCAGGAAATGTCCTTGCATTTGGAGTATAAATGTAACAGAGGGGTTACAGTAGAAAAGGTATTTGCTACTGGGTAAGTTGGATTATATTGTGTATCTAAAGCCAACGCATTTTTAGCTCGTTGCATAAGGTGGTAAGTGGTTAGAACCTATGTTAGGTTTTTATTGCTAACTAAATTCACACAGGGGAGATTCACCCTCTCTATATGTCCTAGTGACTACTGTCTTTAGCAAACTAAGGGAAAAAAGTTTTGAGTTGTCATTAGAAGAAGGAAGGGAAATCTTGCACCAGTTTTGGTGACAACTGTCTAAAGCAGCCATTCTTAATTAGGTATCCATGATCCATGAACCCTAGGGTTCCTCAAGAGGTTGGTAGGGGTTCCTTGAGCTATGGATGATTGATCTCCCATCTGTTCCTTCCTGCATGGTTTTGGGTCTAATGTCAATTGGCAAAGCCAGCAGCATGATACCAGTGATCTTTTTAGCTGTCTGTAAAGATGGCATTTTCTTTACTACCATTCTTCTCACTGACCACTAATGTAAGGGACATTTTCCCAATGACCCTGATTAATTCATCTTAGCAGTTCCCTGAGACCTGAAAATTATATCAAGGGTTCCTCTGCGGTTAAAAGGTTGAGAAAGGCTGATCTAAAGAGTATTTTATCATCCTGCTATCTCTCCCGTGAGGCATAGATAGAAATAAGAAAAACCAAGAAAGTTTTAATTATTCCCCCTACTCTTCCACCCCCCCAAAAAAAAAATACATTTTAGGTTTCATGCCTACCTATTTGCATTTGACCATGCAATTTGTGCTATTTGTAAGTTGATTTCTACAGAAAAGCAAACTTTTGCTATATCTGAATTGCATGTGCTATCTTTGGTGCTCGCAGTCAAATGGTTTGTGTGGTTGAATCCATGCTTATCTGAGACCATAAAGCAGAGATAAACACATAAGGCCTGTACACACGGTACAATTATGGGCTTAAAATTGTCGTACAACAGCCTGTTGTACAATAATCCAACTGTTAGTATGCTCCATTCAACAGCCTATTTTGAATTATCATCCAACAAAAGTTGTATGAGCAAACTAGAAAACTTTTGTCTGCCGACAAGGCGTCTTCCGATTTTTGGCTCGTCTGTACAGAAGTTGGACAAACAAAAGTTGAAAGTACAAACACACATGTTCGGAATCCAGGAACGAGCCGGAAGTGTTAGTTCGTGTAAACACGAAGTTAGCGGAAGGGGCCCAAAGTGTGACGCACAAAAACTGAACTTCCTTCTTTATACGCTCGTAACACATCACTACATTCGGATTTGTCGAACGATAACTTTACTCCCGTCAGTACGCTAGACAAAATCACGGACAGCCGATTTTGGGAAAAGTTGGACGTCCGGTCGTACGACAATAGCAAAGCGTGTACGAGGCTTTAGTCACAAAGTGTGCAGTTAATGGCAACCTAAAAGCATTTTTAGGGACATAGAACTATACAATTTTTACACCTTTACAGTTAGTGCAGTTGTTTTGAGTGCCATTTTGTGTAATCACTTGGTAAATAAAAATTAACATTGCAGCAAAATCCAGACAAGACATTATAATATTCTAGCATGCTAGAATATTTTTGTGAAATATGCTATATTAATTGTATTAATATAATAATAATTATTAATATTATTAGCAGGGTCGCCATCAGGGGGGGTACAGGCAGTACTGTTGTAAGGGTCTCCAATGTCTCAAGGGGGCCTTACAACAAAGACTTTAGCTGTCTTTAACATTGGAGTCTATGGGAGGAGGTCACCCAGTTTGGGGATACCGTTCTCTTGAACCATAGCCGATAAAAATATCAAACTTTGGTCACATAGAATGGGCCCCCTGGGCAACAACCGGTCCAGGTTTGGGGCCTCCAGCACCTATAGTTTGGCCATACAGGGTCCACAAAGTGACCAGTCATTGACTGCCAATTGTCAGGTGAAATTTGGACTTAAGATTGGAGTCTGTGGGAGGGGGGCATCCAGTTTGGGGACACGTTCTCCCGAACCATAAGCGATAAAAATACCAAACTTGGGTCACATGGAGAAGGCCCCTTGGACCACAACGGGTCCAAGTTTGGGACCTTCAGCACCTATGTGTACCATAGTATGTGAGGTCTTATTGCAATCATCAGGTGAGGCTGTGTTGCCTGCGCACTGTTTTTTTTTAACCCCTTGGGTGCCACACTAGCATGCATTGCACACTTTACTTCATTTGAATGGGTCATGCTTGGCAGGCTACACCTGGTAAGTGTGACAGGGTGTATAATTCCTACTGCGGCTGCAACATGTGTGCACCCCTGGCCGGTGGGTGTATATGGTGGGATGGCCAGTGGGCGGGCCCTGGGGAATTGTTGGTGGTCAGACGGGGGGGCCCAGGTCTAGAACTGTGTAAGGGGTCCCAAAAATTCTGAAGGCTGCCCTGATTATTTGTAACACATAATAATTGTGATAATAATAATGCACAAAAGTATTAATGGGGGAGATCATGAAAGCACATGTGTGATATTCATTTTTTTGTTTTAAGTCTTTGTCAAAGGAAAGTGATATAAATGTAAAACAAGTGTCAGCCCACTAGCCTAGGCCTATGCTTCTTAACCTAAAATACAATCACCATAAATATGTTTTGAAAAAGGTACAGTATAATTTATTTGCATCTCATGTGACATTAAGACCTCTTTGTACATACCTGATGGAATCAGTGATAGCTGGTAAGTAATGAATACACTGGTTTTCTTTAGTTCCAATTATATCTCGACTGACAAACCCTGGGCTGAAATTGTTGTGTTTCAAATAAGAAAATCTTGATTCTAAAATCTGAAAAAAATAAATGCTAGTTTCTGCTATAGTTTTTGCATTTGTGCACACTGATATAAAGGGAAAGTATAGAGCATTTTCAACAGTGGTTGATTTAGAAAGCGTTTGCACACCCATTTGCCAAGTAAAAGGTGATGTACATCTGTTGTGTGCAAATGGGGCAAAAAAAGCAAATGTAAATAGGCTATATAATGTGTTGTTCGATTCATTTATTTTAAATGGAAAATACCGCATTTTGCCACGCTAAATAATGCCTGCATTTTGTCACTGGGATCAGTTAGATCTCTTATACCCCTGGCAGCCCAGCCCCCTCACAGTTAGAACACGCCTAGGGAACACAGTTAACCCTTAGATCGCCCCCTGCAGGTTAATCCCTTCACTGCCAATGACATTTTTACAATAATCAGTGGATATTTAAATTTCTGATTGCTGTATAAATGTCATTGGTCCCAAAAAAGTGTCAAAATGTCCGACATGTCCGCTGCAATATCACAGTCCCGATAAAAATCACAGATCAGCGCCATTACTAGTAAAAAAAATAAATAAAGTAAAAACGCCATAAATTAATTTGCATGGTTTGCAAACGCGGCAACTTTTGCGCAAACCAATCAATAAACACTGATCGTGAATTTTTTTTACCACAAATATGTGGAAGAATATATACCGGCCAAAATTGATGAATACATTTGTTTTTTATTTATTTATTTATTTTTTGGATATGTATTATAGCAAAAAATATTTTTTTTTTTGTCAAAATTGTCGCTCTTTTTTTGTTAATAGTGGTGATCAGAAGTGACACAGAGGGGATCAAATACCACCAAAATAAAGCTCTATTTGTTGGGAAAAAAAGGGTGTCAATTTTGTTCAGATACAACAACGCACGACTGCGCAATTGTCAGTTAAAGCGATGCAGTGCCGAATTGCAAAAAGTGCTCTGGTCCTACAGTAGGAAATCCTCCCGGTCCTTAAGTGCCTAAATAAAACCTGAGCCCGCTCCCCATCTCCGTCTCCTGCCATTTAGAAGCTCCTAATGGGTCAGGAGGTGACAGTGGGAAGGGGTTAAAAATAAAATTACATATTAAAACATAACATGTAACATGTATCATGTAAGTTTATGTACAACTATTCTTTCTAATCATGTTATGATTAGATCATTTATATTAAAACTGTGACTTACATGTGCACAGTAAGTTTTACAAATATGCCATTGCTGAAATTTACCTCTTGTCTCAGCAACAAATGTTCAAGTGTCACATCGCTGCTGGCTAAGTCATTTTCTTGCCGTTGTAAGCAGGAATTCTGATGCTGTAAGGCATGGTGTGCATTCCTTAGGCTCTGGTGAAGAGCAAACCTCCTCTTCTCTGACCAAGCAAACTCATTTTTTAATTCATCCTCAAAATATCTTGGGCTTGAAGAACAACTTTGGAAGTCACAAGAAACAAGGGTTGAGGGTATTTTAAAGGCCAGCTTCATCCAATGACAGAGTCAGTTTGCATAGATTCTTATTAATGTGTGCTGCGAAAATAACTGGAAAATCCAGTGACAAGAGCAAGGCAATTCCTGGAATTCATAAAGACTGGCGCAGTCAGATTTTGCAAAAGTGTCTCATTCTAAAGTGGTGAAGAGTACGCCAAATTCATGTACTTGTGTAGAATTTGTACTTGAATTTGACTCACGCTGCGCCACTTTTAGAATGCACAAGAGACACTGTCACAAAATCTGTCTGAGATAGTTTTTCTCTCTGTACACCAAAAGAGATTTGGTCTGAATTAGCGCCACTTTTACATTTGGCGCATTCAATGCAATTACAATGTAAAAGTGGCGCATTTTAGAAATACCTGAATTTGGAGGACGAGCCATTGTCAGAGCCAAAAGTGGTACAAATGCTTAATGAATTTGACACAACACAATAGCGACAGAAAAGTGGTGCGGCAGCTTTATTAAATTATAAACCAAAAGAAAAATGCTCTAAGAGCCCAAGGAATTGTAGTAGTTGAAAGCAGCTAGCACAATGCTTTAATACAATGCACACATACATTGAAGAACAGCAGTGCAGCGCTTATGAAATGATAAAACATATGTGCAAATAATGAACAATGTATATGCTGTGTATAGTACAAAAAAACATAAATAATAAATGTGAACATATAAGTGCATTAATATAAGTCAAAAAGATAAATAAACGTGCCAATGAATGTAAATTGTTAAGGTAACCGTCTCTGTATATGATAGATAGAAAAGTGAACCCCCCCAAAAAAAACCCTCAAAACGTAGTGTTTGTTAACCTAAAGAAAAAAAAAAAAAGATTCTGTTCCTTAAAGCATGTTGTACAGCACAGTGCTTGTGCTGTGTCATTTGACGACATGTTGTACGAAATTCCTTGTCTTAGAAAAAAAAAAAAAGAAATCCAATTGTTTGTGATGCAAAACTCCCAAAAAAAACCCCCCCAAGTGAAAAGATAGATAGTATATGTCTCTGCCAATGGAATTGTTAAATGTAAGTAACCGTGCAAATAAATAGAAAAACTGAATATAATTACGTGAATATACAAGTGTAAATAATAAATACAAAAAAACATGATATGTGTCGTATATGTAACAAGTAATAAACGTGTATACAAAATAGTAAAGTATTCGCGACGTGACGACAAGAAGTTACATACACACGTAACATAATTTCGTAACACGATCGACGAAAGTTGATGATGTTAAGGAACCCGAGAATCTCGTAAAAAGAAAACCAA
>BLSH010556665.1:199324-209888 GCA_018402905.1 Glandirana rugosa
CCCCCGTATCACCTGAAATACCTGGCTGATCCTGCCTGGTTCTGCCCTCCCCTTGTAAACCGACCATGGTATATCAAGGCTGCTGAGCTCTGACACTGTGGTCAGTATACCTGCCTCCATCATCCGCTTTCTCCTCTGTCCTCCTCTGTGCTCTCTTCTGTCCTCTCCCTCCTCCCCTCCCTCCCTGTCAGCTCTGTGTCCGTGCCTGCCCCTCTCCCCTCCTACTTCTGAAATTAATGTTAAATTTACACTATCCTCTCAGTTTAAACATGTAATGTGCCCCAGTGTCTGAGCCATACCAAAATAATGCAGCTATATACCTGTTTCAGAGCACCGATCGGCGCTCACGTGACACGCTGCCTCTCTCCTCTCCTGGCATGACAGCTGCAGCGGGCACCACTCTCCTCCTCTCCTCCTGACTGACGTTAGCAGGGGATCCTCGGCCCAGCCCGATGCAGCTGTCAAGCGGGTCATGTGAGCGCCAATTGGCGCTCTGAAACAAGTATATAGTTGCATTATTTTTATAAGGCACAGACACTAGGGCACATTACATGAATAAACCGAGAGGATAGTGTAATTTTAACTTAGTGGGTTAACAACCACTTTAATACTAGGACCACCACAGTGCATGAAGAGTGGGGGTTGCCAGATTCCAATGACCCTAACTAAGCAAAGGTCAAACAGTGCTTGTTTAGTACTCCACAGAACCTCCAATCTGCTTCTGGGGGTCTCATCAGGCAATTAAACCACAATGTGCCCTGCAATTTAGTATGCAAAGAGGCTCCAAACACGAATAATACCATAAAGGAAGAAAACAACACCCTCCATAGTGTAAATCCGTGGATACAGCAATGTTTAATAAGGATAAATGCACTTACAATGGATAGAAGTTTAGCAAGCAATTCAAAGTGTGTGTATGGTAAATTTCCCCAAAAACAAGATGTCTGTCACTGGTTCGTGCATGTACAGTAGTGTGTGTTCCGGCTCCGTCCTATGCGTTTCATCATACGGGATGTCTGATGTGCCCCTGATTATGCCATGTATGACAAAACATGTAGGACAGACCCAGAACACACGGTACTGTGCATGCATGAACCAGCTGTGGCCATCTTGTTTTTAGGAAAATTTACCATACACACAGTTTGAGTTACTTGCAAAACTTCTATCCATTGTAAGTGCCGTTATCCTTATTAAACATTGTTGTATCCACGGATTCACACTATGGAGGGTGTTGTTTTTTTCCTTTATGGTATCTTTCGGGTATGGAGCTTCATTGCATACTGAATTGTGGGACACACTGTGGTGTAATTGTTTGATGAGACCCCCAGTACTAAACAAGCACTGTTTGACCTTTGCTTAGTAAGGGTCATTGGAATCTGGTAAGTACCCACTCTTCACACACTGTGGTGGTTTGTGTGGGGGTCATAGTGTTAAGTGTCCTAGTGTTAAGAGGTTTTGAGGCTTTTTTTGGGGATTCACTTTTCTTCTATCATATACAGAGATTATGGTACAGTTATTGGATGGTACAGTGGTGTAGTGGTTAGCACTTTTGCCTAGCAGCAAAAGGGCTGCTGGTTCGAATTCCAACCACGACACTACCTGCCTGGAGTTTGCATGTTCTCCCTGTGCCTGCATGGGTTTCCTCTGGATACTCTGGTTTCCTACCACACGCCAAAGACATGCTGGTAGGTTAATTGGATCCTGTCTAAATTGGTCCTAGTATGTGTATGTATGAATGTATAAGTGAGGGACCTTAGATTGTAAGCTTCTTGAGGGCATTGACTGATGTGAATGTACAATATATATGTAAAGTGCTGCGTAAATTGACGGCGCTATATAAGTACCTGAAATAAATAAATTACCTTTACAGTTTCCGGCTCTTCATTGGGACTTATTTATCTTTTTTGGCTTATGCACTTAAATCACAATTATTATGTTTTTGATTTTTTTTTTGCACTATACACAGCATATGCAATGTTCATTATTTTCTCATATGTGTTTTATAACTTCATAAGCACTGCACTGCTGTTCTTGAGCTTTATTGAATTCCCCCCCAAAGTTGTTATGGTCAGAATCACAAATTAGTGCAGGTACATTTTGCCACTAAAATAAATAAAAAAAACAAAGAAGTTAACCATTGACCCTGACACTAAGTTGTTTTTTTAAAGCTCCATGCACACAGGGCGTTAAAAAAACGTCCAAAAAACGTCAGTAGTTTATCAGTGATTTTTTCAGCTTTTACTAGCATTATATTACCGCCGTTTTTCACATTTTTTTTGCATTTTTAAAGGGCCACCATTTTTTTTCCAACTGATCTAAAATGTTCAAAAACGTTGGGGATTGACGTTTTTGAGAGTTTTGGGGCATTTTTAAGGGGTTGAACGTTTTTACAGCTGAAAAATGTCTCTCAGAACCCACTGGTCTTGGGTTTTTTTTACAGCTCAAAAACGTCACTGCTAAAAACAGTTGATAACAGCCTATGTGTGCATGAACACATAGGACAACATGTAGGAGGCTTTATTGACTGTAGGAAAACATCATCTGCAGCTAAAAACAGCAGCTGTAAAACAATCAAAAATGTCCTGTGTCCATGAGGTCTAAGGGTTGGACATTTACAAATAAAATAAAACTACAATATATTATATACATGTGGCCCCAAGAGTAATCAAAAAGCAAGTAATTAATAATAAATGAGGAGCAATTACATTTGGCAATTATTGAATAATGTTATTCATTCATTTATAAAACTGATTTTTTTTTGGCCTACAAAAATGTGTAAAATTTAAGATGTGGCACTAATACTGAAAAGTTCGGAGACCCCTGCTAAGGCAGCCATATACAGTGGGGAAAATTATTATTTGATCCTCTGCAGATTTTGAGGTTTGCCCACTTACAAAGAAATTGAAGGGTCTATAATTTGTATCATAGGTGTATTTTATGATAAAGACAGAATATCAACCAAAAATCCAGAAAAAAAACACATCAAGCAAATGCTTTAAATTAAGTTGCAGTTCAGTGAGTAAAATAAATATTTGATCCCCAAGCAAAACATGACTTAGTACTTGGTAGAGAAACTACAAGTACTTTGTTGGCAAGCACAGAAGTAAGACGTTTCATGTAGTTAGTGACCAGGTTTGCATACATCTCAGGAGGGATTTTGGTCCACTCTTTTTTTATAGATCTTCTCTAAATAATTAAGGTTTCTTGGCTGTCACTTGGCAACTCTAAGTTTCAGCTGCCTCCATAAATTTTCTATAGGATTAAGGTCTGTAGACTGGCTAGGCCACTCCATGACATTAATTTGCTTCTTCTTGAGCCACTCCTTTGTTGCCTTGGCGGTATGGTTTGGGTCAGTGTCATGCTGAAAGACCCATCCATGACCCATCTTCGGTGTTCTGGCTGAGGGAAGAAGGTTCTCATCCAAGATTTTACAATACATGGCCCCTATCCAATGGCCCCTCAATGCGGCAAAGTTGGTCTGTACCTTTAGCAGAGAAACAGCTCCAAAGCATAATGTTTCCACCTCCGTGCTTGAGTGTAGGGAAGGTATTTTTCCTCCAAACACAGCAATTCCCCCTCCTCAAGAACGCATATGTACAGTCATGCCCATGAACATCTAAATGATTCAGAGAAGGATTGGGAGAAAGTGCTGTGGTCAGATGAGACTAAAATTGAGTTCTTAACTCAACTCGCAGGTGGAGGAAGAAAAATGCTGACTATGACCATAAGAACACGATCCCTATAGTCAAGCACAGAGGTGAAAAAATTATGCTTTGGGGCTGTTTATCTGCTAAAGGTATAGGCCGACTTTGCCGCATTGAGGTGCCAATAGACAGGCCATGTGTTGTAAAATCTTACCTCGGCCAGAACACTGAAGATGGGTCATAGATGGGTCTTTCAGCATGACAATGACCCAAAACATACCACCAAGGCAACAAAGGAGTGGCTCAAAAGTAGCACATTAAGGTCATTGAGTGGCCTAGTCAGTCTCCAGACCTTAATCCAGTGGTGTATTTTGGTTTTGTGCTGCCCTAGGCAAGACTAAAATTGGGCCCCCCTCTATGTAAATTTGCCCCACCCCTTCCTGTTTAACCGCTTTATGACCACCCTATAGCAGTTTTTACTGCTACAGGGCGGCCACTGTGCTCAGAATCACGTATATATACATGATTCTGCACTTCCGGGTTTCAGGCGCGCCAGTGGTGGCTCATTCCTGCTGCGATTTTATACAGCAGGAGTCGATCAGCGGGTCCTGCCGGGACCCACTAATCATTTGCTTGTGGATCCAATACTCATTTTACTCAATGAACTGCAACGTAATTTATAGCATTTGTTTTTTTTCTGGATTTTTGGTTGATATTCTGTCTCTATCATTTAAAATAACACCTATGATAAAAATTATAGACCCTTCATTACTTTGTAAAGGGGCAAACTTACAAAATCTGCAGGGGATCAAATAATTATTTTCCCCACTGTACATGTCCTCTCTGACATTCTCTCCTGGGATTCACAGCTCTCATCCCCCTTAATGTTCCATGTTTAACCCCAAACTTCACAAACTGAGCCTCCCATTGCCAATCCCACAGTTTGTCAGATTACCACAAAACAGGGATAGATCTCCAAAACCTACCACTCACATGCACTTGTAAAAAGCACATGTCACAGGCTTATATATACACAAGTGAACTGTACCTTGGGCATCCACTGTCTGCTTCATCCAAATGATACATTAAACTGTTTTCCATACTTGATAATCTGCCACCATAATCTTCATATAGATTCTATAATATATAAATGTATTTTGCATTGATGACATCCCATCCCATAAGGATTATTAAGAATATATAATTATACCTAATAAGTAACATTGCAAGCAGGAATCAACAGGAATTAGAAAAATGACCATAAATAAGAGAATATTATTATTATTATTATAATTATTATTATTATTATTATTATTTACAGGATAGTTTGTGCAGCTCTTTACAACATTAGGGCAGACAGTACAATTACAATACAATTCAATATAGGAGGGATCAGAGGGCCCTGCTTGTTAGAGCTTACAATCTAGAAGGGAGGGTCAAGTGATATGAAAGGGCAATAACTGAGGGATGAGCTGATGAAGAAAATAAAAGTACAGTTGTTAGGTGGAGGCAGGATAGGCTTCCCTGAAGAGAAAAGTTTTCAGGGATCGCCTGAAAATGGATAGGTTTGGAGACAGTATGACAGATTGGGGTAGGGAATTCCAGAGGATGGAAGAGGCGCGGGAGAAGTCCTGGAGGCGAATATGGGAGGAGGTGATGAGGGAGCTGGAGAGCAGGAGGTCTTGGGAGGAATGAGGAGGACAATTAGGTTGGTATTTTGAGACTAGGCTGGTGATGTAGCTGGGGGCAGAGTTGGGGATGGCTTTGTAACTTATTGTTAGTATTTTGAATTTAATTTGTTGGGCGAGTGGCAGCCAATGGAGGGATTGGCAGAGAGGGGTAGCGGACGCTGAGTGGTTTGTAAGGTGGATGAGTCTGGCAGCAGCATTCATGATGGACTGAAGGGGAGATAATGTATTTAAAGGCAAGCCAATAAGGAGGGAGTTGCAGTAGTCAAGGCAAGAGATGATGAGGGAGTGAATAAGGAGCTTTGTGATTTCGTTGGTTAGTAAGGGAAGCAGTTTAGAGATGTTGTTAAGGTTAAGGCGGCAGGCTTTGGAAAGTGATTGGATGTGTGTCCAGGAGGAGAGTTCAGAGTCCAGGATAACACCTTGCACCCTGACATGTGGGAATGGGTGGATGGTTGTGCCATTGCTCTTGATAGAGAAGTCAGGGGAAGAGGTACGTGGGGGAGGAAATATTATGAGTTGGGTTTTGGACAAGTTGAGTTTGAGGAAGTGGTGTGACGTCCAGGCAGATATATCTGTTAGTAAGTTAGTGATGCGTGAGGAGACTGATGGAGTGAGTTGAGGGGTGGAGAGGTAGATTTGGGTGTCGTCAGCATAGAAATGATATTGAAAGCCACTATCAGCTGGCCCAGGGAAGAGGTGTATATTGAAAATAAGAGAGGTCCAAGGACAGAACCTTGGGAGACCCCCCGACAGAGAAAGGAAGAGGAGAGGAGGAAGTAGAATTGTACGTGACACTGAAGGTGCGCTGGGATAGGCAGGATGAGAGCCACCAAAGAGCACAGTCACGGGGACAGAGGGAGTACGTTTTTTGAGGAGGAGGGGGTTGTCAACTGTATCAAAGGCAGTCGAAAGGTCCAGTAGTAGGATTAGAGAGTAGTGTCCATTGGTTTTTGCGGTTAGAAGGTAATTTGTGAGTTTTAGAAGGGCAGTTTCTGTGGAGTGTTGAGGGCAAAATCCAGATTGAAGGTTATGCTTAACAAGGTAGTTACTCAGTTGGTTGTAGACAAGGCATTCAAGGAGTTTAGAGGAAAAGGGGAGCAAGGAGATAGGGCATAGATTGTTCAGATTGGTAGGGTCCAAGGATGGCTTTTTAAGTATGGGTTGACCAAAGCATGTTTTAGAGCATTGGGGAAGATGCCAGAAGAGAGGGAGAGATTGAAGACGTAAGTTGCAGAGCGTAGGATAGAGTCAGAGGGTGACCGTATTATTTGAGAGGGAATAGGGTCCAGGGGAGAGGTGGGTGTTAGAAAGGAGTTTAGCAACTTTGTCTATAGCAGCAGGTTTGAATAAGGATAGTGTCAATGTTACCTGTAGACATGGGGTCTTAGCTGTGGAATATACCTGTAGAGTGGAGATTTCATCACAAATTGTGTCAACTTTGTCTTTGAAGTGATTAGCAATCTCCTGGGCAGTGAGTTAGTGGGTGGAAGCGGTGGAGGACGAAGTAGGGAGTTGAAGGTAGAAAAGAGCTAACAGGGACTAGATGAGAAGGTGTTAATAAGAGTGGTAAAATAGGTCTGCTTGGCAGTGGGGAGGCAGGAATTGTATTTTTGGAGGGCAGATTTGCATTGGTTGAAGTCTTTGAGAGACTTAGTTTTGTGCCACAGATGCTCAAGAGCGCGGCTATGCTTTTTGAGATTTCTGTTGTCATCTGTTTGCCAGGGTTGTGGGGGCCGAGGCCTGATTCCGTGTGTAGTGAGGGGAGCAAGCTCATCCAGGGTGGAGGACAGGGATTTATTGTAGAGAGGTAAGTACCGCTGCTCCAGGTGAATGGATTCTGACAGGACGGACCCCAATGAGTGCTAGTCATGGCTCGTCTCCATCTGGCAATGTAGAAAAAGGAACAACTGCACTTCAAAGGAAGTCCGAAAAAGTATCTTTGTTTATTGAAGCATCAAATTAGCATGGTGCAGGGTGAACCAGGTCAAAGGCACACACGTTTCAGTGAATAAGCACTGTTGTTAAGTGTGAAACGCGTCTGCCTTTGCCTGGTTAATCCTGTACCATGCTAATTTGATGCTTCAATAAACAAAGATACGTTTTCTGACTTCCTTTGAGGTGCAGTCGTTCCTATTTCTACAGGGAATTATTGTAGACGGAAGTGGCTTGGTTGGGGCAAGACAGGGGTGAGATTTTTTCATAGAGGTGGTTAGTAGCAGAATAGAGGAGAGAAGGTTACTACGGGTGATGGTTAGGCGATTGGAGGGGAAGGTGGTACAAGACAGGGAGAGAGAGAAGCTAATAAGGTGGTGGTCGGAGAGAGGAAAAGGATTGTTAGAGAATTTGTATGGCACGCATAGGTAGGAGAATACAAGGTCAAGGGTGTTTCCATCAGAGTGAGTACAAACCTGTACCCATTGCTTCAGGTCAAATGAGGAGGTTAAACTAAGGAGTTTAGAAGTAGCAGGAGTGTTTTTGTTAATAGGGATGTTGAAGTCACCAGGAAGGATTGTGGGAATTTCAGAAGGGAGAAAATAGGGTAGCCAGGCAGAAAATTCATCAAGGAAAGCTGATAGCGAGCCATAAGGCCGGTAGATCACAGCAATTCTTAGGAAAGTTGGAGAGTATATACAATGGGCTTCAAATGATGAGAGGGAAAGAGAGGGAGGAGAGTGAAGAACCTGGAAGGTGCTCTGTGGGAATAGGAGAAATCCCACTCCACCTCCCTTGCATCAATTAGGCCTAGGGGAGTGAGTCCAGAAAAGGCCACCATGGGAGAGAGAAGCAGGAGAAGGAGTATTGGATTTGTGGATCCAGGTTTTCGGTGACAGCAAGTAGATTAAAAGAATTAGCGACAAAGAGGTCATGAACAGTGGTGAGTTTGTTGCAGACAGAGCAGGCATTCCAGAGGGCACAGGAGAAGGGGAGGCTAATTTTGGAAAGAAGGGGAATGGAGACTAAGTTGTATAGATTGCGACTACTGGCAGAGGGTGTGGGGTGGTGGTGATTTGTGTGTTGGGTACAGTTAAAGGGAGGGCCAGGGCTTGGGGAAATATCTCCAGAGACTAGGAGAAGGACAAGAGTAATGCCTCGTACACACGGTTCGACGATCGCATACAACAGGTCGTACGAACGACCATTGTATGCTAATCCGACCGTTAGTACGCGCGATTAGAACAGCCGACGTACGACGGTCGTACAACAGGAGTTGTATGAGCAAACTAGAAAACTTTGGTAGTGCCAACAAGCGGTCATACGACCGTTGTATCGTGTGTACAGAGAAGTTGGTCCAGCAAGTTGTATTGTGCAAAACACGCATGCTCAGAAGTCAGGAACGGCCAGACACAAATTACATGCACCTGCACTTTCTCTTTATACGTTCACAACACGACACTACGTCCAGCTTGGTAGTACGATCGTGTAGTGCATGTCAGTATGCTAGATACAACAGCCAACATACGATTTGGTCTGTTCGGTCGTACGACCGTCGAACCGCGTGTACGAGGCTTTAGAGAGGTAATATGAGAATATGATTGATATGAGGGGATATGTTTGAGCATCCTGGAGGTTTTGTTAGCATATGGGCTTAGAGTTAGAAAGAGGTGATGTGTGCAGAAATAGCGAGAGGGGAGAAGTGAGGGTGATGTGTACAGACTGTAGGGTGGGGAAGAGGGGTGAAGAAAAGAGAGTTTGAGGAGAAAGGCAACAATTGTGAAAAGGAGAGGTATAGAGTGCATGTTTTAGAGAGAAAGGCGAGGTGGATTTGGAAATGAGATTATCTGTAGTCTGGTATTTTGTAAAGTAGTTTGTTGCTGGTGTGCGCTTTGAGTGAATCGCTGAAGTGCAAGAGCAGAAGTGTACACTTATTTAAATAACCCCTCAGCATGTGTTCCCCCTGTATGTGTTCCCCTATAAGTAAAGTCTTGTTTTATAATGTGATGGGTGTGGGTGTAATTTTGCAATTAATCAATTAGGAGGTAATATTAGGCACACAGCTATCCCAGTGAATGAGGTTTGGGTGTGGCGCTGTCTGAGCTTTGGGTATAGGGGAAACTAGTGTATGTCAGTGCAAAAAACGCTAATAAAGTGCAATAGTTTCAGTGTAGATTTCCGTGTTAGTCCATAAATGTGCAAAGAGTGCTTGAAAAATGATGTATATGTTGTGTTTGTAGTGCTATAATTAAACACATAAAAATTGTATGGCAACGTCACTAACAAAAAATAAATATATATAAAACGCACAACTTAAATAATAAAAAACTTTTCTAGAAATTGTAACCAAATATTTAAGAGTATATGTTCAGTCCAAAATTAGGGTCTGGTATGTGCGTGCTGCTTTCCTCAGAAAAACAACAAATGTGTCCATAAACCAAAAAACAAAAAAATTAGGAAATCCTTTTGTTGTATGTGATAAGAAATGGTTAATCCGCTTTTCTCAGTCTGGATCTTCGGTGACTATCAGTTTATCATCATCTGTTTATAATAAAGGTGCAAAGTGCTCAAAGGTGACAGTTCAATCATTTTCCATATTCAAAGCTTTTGATGTGAGTCACACGTGCTCCCCCAATGTTCCCCTCCTTACCAGAGGGCACTACCCCTACAGGGGTTAAGTGCCTATCTTTGTCTTTTAGTCCTTGGTTGCTCCTGGTAACGGCGACTCCATCCATGCGTGTCAGGGAGAAAAACATAAAGGAGATTCCATAGTGTAGTATTCAAATGAACGGAATTTTATTCAAAAAAAGTCTTTATTTGAAAACGTCCCACGACGAAACGCGTCAGCTGATCACCTAGCTGAGCGATTATTGGTCCACACATCACTTCCGGTCCCGGGTTAGCACGCTACAGCTGATCGCGGCTCTAACCGCAGTAAGCGGTTGTGGCTTCCTCTCATAGAGCGGGGACGCGCCGGCACTAGGAAGCTGAAATAGTCAGGACCTTACCCCCCTTCGTTTACTTTTACATCACGGACCTACCTCACCACCATTTGATTTGAGGTTCAGATGTATTTTATGGAAAGTTTTTTTAATAACAAAAATATTTTTTATGTATAAATTGGACTTATCCCTATCTTTTTTGAATAAAATTCCGTTCATTTGAATACTACACTATGGAATCTCCTTTATGTTTTTCTCCCTGACACGCATGGATGGAGTCGCCGTTACCAGGAGCAACACGCACAGTCCCTCTTTTTGTATTTCCTCTAAGGTATCACATCATAAGTTTACTTGC
>BLSH010556665.1:209898-222878 GCA_018402905.1 Glandirana rugosa
GCCCTCTGGTAAGGAGGGGAACATTGGGGGAGCACGTGTGACTCACATCAAAAGCTTTGAATATGGAAAATGATTGAACTGTCACCTTTGAGCACTTTGCACCTTTATTATAAACAGATGATGATAAACTGATAGTCACCGAAGATCCAGACTGAGAAAAGCAGATTAACCATTTCTTATCACATACAACAAAAGGATTTCCTAATTTGTTTGTTTTTTGGTTTATGGACACATTTGTTGTTTTTCTGAGGAAAGCAGCACGCACATACCAGACCCTAATTTTGGACTGAACATATACTCTTAAATATTTGGTTACAATTTCTAGAAAAGTTTTTTATTATTTAAGTTGTGCGTTTTATATATATTTATTTTTTGTTAGTGACGTTGCCATACAATTTTTATGTGTTTAATTATAGCACTACAAACACAACATATACATCATTTTTCAAGCACTCTTTGCACATTTATGGACTAACACGGAAATCTACACTGAAACTATTGCACTTTATTAGCGTTTTTTGCACTGACATACACTATTTTCCCCTATACCCAAAGCTCAGACAGCGCCACACCCAAACCTCATTCACTTTACACCAATCCCACCCACGGGAGGGAATACTGGAGGGCAGCAGTCGAGCAACCTTTATCCTAAGCGCAATACACCTATTATCACACAGCTATCCCAGCAAACTTTTAACACCACAATCAAACTGCAACAGGGCCAGAAGAGCAAGATTGTAAAGATAAGAGAAACCATAATTTAGGTAAGGCTTAAAGGGTAAATAAACATCAGAATAATATGAGCATGGCTACAGATGTAGTTTAAACAGCAGTGACAAAAGCAGATTACCAAAGAGTTATTTAAGAAGTCATTCAATATTCAGTTTAAGGTAGATGGAGGTAGTAAACACAGACAACATACCATTATTAAAAAGACATAAGCAAAGGCAGAATATTATAGCTTAATGGTGTTGTAGCAAGAAAACAGTATGGCTAGTGAGTACAAGTACAGTTTGAAGTATAACTTGCATAAACACTGCATTTGTATCACTTCATTTTCCATGGTTGAGTTACCTATCTTGCAACCGGATTATAGGCTCAAATGTAGAAGAAAAAGTGCTGGAATACAAAAAAAAATATTACTGCCATCAAAATGCAAAGGGAAAATATTAGTTAGCACATATTTAGAGTTATTAGTGCAGTGTTTACCTTAAAAAATGTTGAATGGAGACTTGCACAATTTTACAAACTTGTTCTTTCCATGTTTTATTCATGTATTAAATGTACATATTTGTAGATTAGTGCTAGATGCAGGGAAGGTTAGCAACAATGATTCTGCTTACAAAAATAAATTAACTGATGCAACCCATGCTAAAGTGTTCCACAAACCAAGTCTTGAATTTAAAATTAGTGTTACTAAGCCCACAACAGTAAAATCTGTATATGTAGCATAGCATGCTTGTTATACTCACTGTGGAACTTAAGGGGTTAACCCTCTGCATTGTGTAAAAAGGCTCTTTGACACTATATGGACAGATCCTTCCCTCCTGCAGGGTCTCTTGGCAAGGCCATATAATACAGTGAGAGTAGCCGTTCTGCACATGCTCAGTTTGGTCTCTTATGCTGGATAGAACATTTCCTGTTTCAGTTGAACTGTTCAGGTCACATGATATTGACATCACACATGTGGGCGTGCATACAGGCTGTAGTGGAAATCTCCTCCTACCTGAACATACAGCTATGGACAAACTGTACAGTCTATCATGTGACCGTGCTATACAGATCAGCGAAAAAGGTATATAGTGACAGTATTTTAATGTAAAAAAAATTATAAGCTGTGGGCACCGTGGGGGGCAGAGGAACTATTTTCATATTACTGGGTTTAGTAACACTTTAATAGCAGAACTCACCGGTCTTTCAACACATAAAGTATACCTCAATAAAATACATAAAAAATGTGTTGCACTATCACTTTAAATTATATAAACCCTGTCCTAATAATGACAAACAATTCCAGATAAATAAACACGTGAAATTAAGCGTCTCTCAAATCAATAGGTCTGCAATCATGAAAATCCCAAGTGCATAAGTCAGTGAAAATAATTCTTCTCAAAATATGAACACCACTGTGTACCAGGACCAAAGATCCTACAACTACTTACTAGAGAGTTAGACCACAATGACAAAATAGGTCTAAGGCAAGCAATAGACAGTGCAAATTTGTTTCCTGCAACGTGTGTGTATATACTGTGTGTGTGTACTATATATATATATATATATATATATATATATATATATATATATATATACACATACAGTATGTCACAAAAGTGAGTACACCTCTCACATTTTTGTAAATATTTTATTCTATCTTTTCATGTGACAACACTGAAGAAATGACACTTTGCTACAATGTAAAGTAGTGAGTGTACAGCTTGTATAACAGTGTAAATTTGCTGTCCCCTCAAAATAACTCAGCACACAGCAATTAATGTCTAAACCACTGGCAACTAAAGTGAGTACACCCCTAAGTGAAAATGTCCAAATTGGGCCCAATTAGCCATTTTCCCTCCCCGGTGTCATGTGACTCGTTAGTGTTACGAGGTATCAGGTGTGAATGGGGAGCAGGTGTTTTAAATTTGGTGTTATCACTTTCACTCTCTCATACTGGTCACTGGAAGTTCAACATGGCACCTCGTGGCAAGAAACTCTCTGAGAATCTGAAAAAATAATTGATGCTCTACATAAAGATGGCCTAGGCTATAAGAAGATTGCCAAGACCCTGAAACTGAGCTGCAGCACGGTGGCCAAGACCATACAGCAGTTTAACAGGACAGGTTCCACTCAGAACAGGCCTCGCCATGGTCGACCTAAGAAGTTGAGTGCACGTGCTCAGCGCCATATCCAGAGGTTGTCTTTGGGAAGTAGACGTAAAAGTGCTGCCAGCATTGCTGCAGAGGTTGAAGGGTTGGGGGTCAGCCTGTCAGTGCTCAGACCATATGCCGCACACTGCATCAAATTGGTCTGCATGGCTATCCTCCCAGAAGAAAGCCTCTTCTAAAGAAGATGCATAAAAAAGCCTGTAAACAGTGTGCTGAAGACAGACTAAGGACATGGATTACTGGAACCATGTCCTGTGGTCTGATGAGACCAAGATAAATGTATTTGGTTCAGATGGTGTCAAGGGTGTATGGCAGCAACCAGGTGAGGAGTACAAAAACAAGTGTGTCTTGCCTACAGTCAAGCATGGTGGTGAGAGTGTCATGATCTGGGGCTGCATGAGTGCTGCCCGCACTCGGGAGCTACAGTTCATTGAGGGAACCATGAATGCCAACATGTACTGTGACATACTGAAGCAGAGCATGAGCCCCTCCCTTCAAAGACTGGGCCGCAGGACAGTATTCCAACATGATAACGACCTCAAACACACCTCGAAGACAACCACTGCCTTGCTAAAGAAGCTGGCGGTAAAGGTGATGGACTGGCCAAAGATGTTTTCAGACCTAAAACCTATTGAGCATCCTCAAATGGAAGGTGGAGGAGCGCAAGGTCTCTAACATGCACCAGCTCCATGATGTCGTCATGGAGGAGTGGAAGGTGGCAACCTGTGAAGCTCTGGTGAACTCCATGCCCAAGAGGGTTAAGGCAGTGCTGGAAAATAATGGTGGCCACACAAAATATTGACACTTTGGACCCAATTTGGACATTTTCACTTAGGGGTGTACTCACTTTTGTTGCCAGTGGTTTAAACTTTAATGGCTGTGTGTTGAGTTATTTTGAGGGGACAGCAAATTTACACTGTTATACAAGCTGTACACTCACTACTTTACATTGTAGCAAAGTGTCATTTCTTCAGTGTTGTCACATCAAAAGATATAATAAAATATTTACAAAAATATGAGGGGGTGTACTCACTTTTGTGAGATACTGTATATATATATATATATATATATATATATATATATATACAGGGCTGCTGTTAGAAACCACAGGGCCCCATACAGCGTGTCTGACAGGGCCCCTTTCCCCCTCCTCGGCCGAAAGTGACTGCGGTCATAGATTTATCAGTCTCTTTCTCTACAGCCTCATCTGCACAGATGAATGAATAGGAAGCACTCTGCGGCTTCCTGCTCATTCACAAACTGAAGCATAGTGAACACAGTTTAGTATGCTTCAGTGATAAATGGACACAGGAGTGATTGGTACTGATTGCTCACTGTGTTCGTTCAGGAAAGGAAGAGGCCAGTAAATGACACATTTACTGGCTCCTTCCCCTTCTCTTCATCCTGAAACATCCCCCTGTGTGCCCTCAGCAGCTGTCAGCAGGAGAGGAGGGAAGCTGACAGTGCTACAGGGGAAAGGGGCACACAGTGGGGCCTGGACAGCAGATGAAAGGGGTGCATGAGCTAGAACAAACCCCCCCTGCAATGCAGCCAGAGGGAGGGAGAGCCAGGGAAGCTGGCAGCACTGCAGGGGGAGGCAAAAGAGGATCAGTGTCTGCAATAACACAATACAGCCAGACCTCCTGCTCAGCAGGTGCCTGGGTCCCCCTTTTTAACTGATGGGGTCCAGGCCCAGTACAGGGGGGTTGGCTGCACTGCCTTATCAGCTGCCCTGTATATATATATACAGTATATATACAGTACATGTACAGTGTACTCACACACACACACAAATATTATTTGAAACTATATGGATATGAACACAGGACAATTACAGTATATACATTATACAGCACTGTGCAAAAGTTTTAGGCACTTGTGAAAGATTATGTAAAGTAAGGATGTTTTCAAAAATAATGAAATAAATCAATATTTGGTGTGTCCACCCTTTGCAGGCTTTTCAGGCTTTCCATGGCAGTACTGCCCACTAAACACGAGCCTGTGTGCAGCCCATTCTAACTGCCTTTGCAGCTTAAGGGAAATGGTTAAAGTGGTTGTAAACTTCCATTGATTATCAGTACCTATCGGTAAGCCTTTAATAAGGCTTACCGATAGGTACTGTAAATATCTCCTAAACGTGCACCATTTAGGAGATATTTATTGTATATTCAGCTGATGATGTCATCAGTTCATGTGCTCTGAAGGAACAGCCACCTGTATTGTTTCATCAGAGCCTTGTGCAGCGGCTCCCGTGCGCATGTGGGAGACTGATGTCACAATCCGTGGAACCGAAAGGAAGATGGGTGAAGATGGATGCGGCCTCCAGTGGTGACAATGCATCAGTGGAGTGCTTTGTTTGCAGGTAAGTTTCAGATAATGTGCTAGTATGCAATGCATACTTGCACATTATGCCTTTACTTTACAGGTCAGAAAAAAAAAAGGCAGCGGTTTACTTCTTCTTTAAGGGTTCTAAAAACACAATTCAGCCAACTGTTTTTTAGTGTCCCCCCAAAAATAAGTGTAAATGAGCCCTTAAGGGTTTGGTAAGATTCAGCTTTTTTTTTTTAACCACTTCAGCCCCGGAAGGATTTCCAGCTTTAGGACCGGAGCCCTTTTTGCGATTCGGCACTGCGTCGCTTTAACTGACAATTGCGCGGTCGTGCGACATTGTACCCAAACGAAATTTGCGTCCTTTTTTTCCCACAAATAGAGCTTTCTTTTGGTGGTATTTGATCCCCTCTGCGTCATTTCTGATCGCCGCTATAAACAAAAGAAGAGCGACAATTTTGCAAAAAAACCCAAATTTCTTTCTTTTTGCTAAAATACAAATCCAAAAAAAAATATAAAAAAACATTTTTTTTCACCGTTTTTGGCCGATTTATATTCTTCCTCATATTTGCGATTAAAAAAATCGCAATCAGCGTTTATCGATTGGTTTGCGCAAAAGTGGTCGCGTTTACGGATGATGAGAATTAATTTTTGGGGTTTTTATTTTTTTTTTATTTTTTACTAGTAATGGCGGCGATCTGCGATTTTTAGCGGTACTGCGATATTTCAGCGGACATGTCGGACCATTTTGACACTTTTTTGGGACCATTGGCATTTATACAGCGATCAGTGCTATAAAAATGCACTGATTACTGTGTAAATGCCATTGGCAGTGAAGGGGTTAACCTGCAGGGGGCGCTCTAAGGGTTAACTATGTTCCCTGGGCGTGTTCTAACTGTGGGGGGACTGCCCTGGCTGGGGAAGGGAAGTGGTCACAGCCTTCGTATACAGGAAGGCTGTGATCACAGCCCTTCCCCCTTCACAGAACGGAGGTCCGTGTTTACATACACGGACCTCCGTTCCTTCACTCCGGGGGGGCCATCGCGGGTAGCCGGCGGCAATCGAAGCCGCCGCACCCGCTCCCTGGCTCTCCCCGAACACAGTGAGCGCGGGCGCGCCTCCGGCGGCGCGCGCGCTCGCTAGGCGCGATCTCTCGGCCGCCGTCATATGACAGCGATCCGCGTTACAGAGCCGCTTTGCCGCCGTCAATTGCCGATCGGCGGTCGGCAAGTGGTTAAATAACAAACATGTCATACTTACTGCTCTGTGCAATGGTTTTTCACAGAGCAGCCCCGATCCTCCTCGGGTCCCCCACCAGAACTCCTGGCCCCTTCCCCCTGCTGAGTGCCCCCACAGCAAGCTACTTGCTTTGCGAATACTCGTGCATGCTCGCTCCCGAACCGCAATTTACAAATACTTATCCATTACTCATTTTGCAGCAGGAAAATTACACCAAATATACAGTAGAGCTAGTCATGAAGATGTATGTTTAGTGAAAAGTCCTGGAAGAGATGGCATGGCTTCCAGAGAGACCTAATTTTAAAATCATTGAGTCTTTCTGGGATTGCATAAAGCGTGTAAGGCAACAGCGACAGCCTAAATCCATGGAGGAATGTGGAATTAGGTTGATTTTTGAAACAATTTACCCGCTGAGCTCCTTAAAAATAATAATAATGATATATACAATATCTCACAAAAGTGAGTACACCCCTTACATTTTTTAAAATATTTTATTCTATCTTTTCATGTGACAACACTGAAGAAATAACACTTTGCTACAATGTAAAGTAGTGAGTGTACAGCTTGTATAACAGTGTAAATTTGCTGTCCCCTCAAAATAACTCAACACACAGCCATTAATGTCTAAACCTCTGGAAACAAAAGGGAGTACACCCCTAAGTGAAAATGTCCAATTTAGGCCCAAAGTGTCAATATTTTGTGTGCCCACCATTATTTTCCAGCACTGCCTTAACCCCCTTGGGCATGGAGTTCACCAGAGCTTCACAGGTTGCCACTGAAGTCCTCTTCCACTCCTCCATGGCGACATCACGGAGTGGATGTTAGAGACATTTTGCTCCTCCACCTTCCATTTGAGGAAGCCCTAGAGATGATCAATAGGGTTTAGGTCTGAAGACATGCTTGGCCAGTCCATCACTTTTACCCTCAGCTTCTTTGGCAAGGCATTGGTCGTCTTGGAGGTGTTTGGGGTCGTTATCATGTTGGAATACTGCCCTGCAGCACAATCTCCGCAGAGAGGGGATTATGCTCTGCTTCAGTATGTCACAGTAGATGTTAGCATTCATGGTTCCCTCAATGAACTGTAGCTCCCCAGTGCCGGCAGCACTCATGCAGCCCCAGACCATGACACTTCCACCATCATGCTTAATTGTAGGCAAGACACACTTGTCTTTGTACTCCACATCTGGTTGCTGCCACACACGCCTGACACCAAATAAGTTTAACTTGGTCTCATCAGACCACAGGACAGGGTTCCAGTAATCCATGTCCTTAGTCTGCTTGTCTTTAGAAAACTGTTTGCGGGCTTCCTTGTGCATCATCTTTAGAAGAGGCTTCCTTCTGGGACGACAGCTATGAAGACCAATTTGATGCAGTGTGCGGCGTATGGTCTGAGCACTGACAGGCTGACCCCCCACCCCTTCAACCTCTGCAGCAATGCCTGCAGCACTCATACATCTATTTCCCAAAGACACCCTCTGGATATGATGCTGAGCACATGCACTCAACTTCTTTGGTCGACCACGGCAAGGCCTGTTCTGAGTGGAACCTGTCCTGTCAAACTGCTGTATGGTCTTGGCCACCATGCTGCAGCTCATTTTCAGGGTCTTGGCAATCTTCTTAGCCTAGGCCATCTTTATGTTGAGCAACAATTCTTTTTTTTCAGATCCCCAGAGAGTTCTTTGCCATGAGGTGCCATGTTGAACTTCCAGTGACCGGTATGACAGAGTGAGAGCAATAACACCAAATTTAACACACCTGCTCCCCATTCACACCTGAGACATTGTAACTAGAGTTGAGCGAACCCGAACTGTAAAGTTCGGGTTCGTACCGAACTTTAGGGTGTCCGTGACCCGAACCCGAACCCAGACATTTGAGAAAAAGTCCGGGTTCGGGTATTTTTTTGCGCCTTTTTCACAGATGTTGAATAGCTGCAGGGCACTTCCACCTACACCGCCACGGTCACCGCCTCCTCAACCTCCTACTCCACATCCACCTCCTGCTCCATTTTTTTTTTAAATGTGATTTTAAGTTATTTCCCTATCCACATTTGTTTGCAGGGCACTTGTCCTACTCTTACCCCCATTTTGCTTCCTTTTGCAGCCCTCTAGCCCTTTCCAGGACTTTATTAGAGCCATTTTTGTGCCCAAAAGTTTGGGTCACCATTGACTTCAATGGGGTTCAGGGTTATGTTTAGGTCAAGTTTGGGGACGAACTATTTCGCGAAGTTCGGCCGAACCCGCCGAACCCGAACATCCAGGTGTCCGCTCAACTCTAATTGTAACACTAACGAGTCACATGAGAGAAAATGGGTAATTGGGCCCAATTTGTACATTTTCACTTAGGGGTGTACTCACTTTTGTAGCCAGCGGTTTAGACATTAATGGCTGTGTGTTGAGTTATTTTGAGGGGACAGCAAATTTACACTGTTATACAAGATGTGCAATCACTACTTTTCATTGTCATTTCTTCAGTGTTGTCACATGAAAAGATATAATAAAATATTTACAAAAATGTGAGGGCGTACTCACTTTTAATAATCTTTTAAAGTCAATAGGTGGGCACACCAAATATTGTTTTAATACAGTAGTAGAAGGAAGAAATCCCCATAGTAACAGTTTTATTTGATATTTGTACAGGAATCATAAGCTCCTGAAACATACACCTGTATCTCATTGATAATATAGGACTTGTTAATGCTAATCTGTGACATACTGTTATGAATTTATACTTTTGTAATGTTTTACATCCCACATGCAAAATAATTACAGTATTTTGCTTATAGTAGGTAAAACTTTGCACTTTCAACCATAGCAAGCAAACAGAAGATGTAAAAAGGAATAAATAAACTCACCATGATGCAATTCTATGGTCTGCAGTAAAGTAATTCTGTAATCTTTCCCCCACATACATTATACTGCACTAGTACAAGCATTATAAAGTGCAATGTTATGTTTGTATGTCTTACATTAAGAATCTGTCTCTAGGAGAAACGCCCCACCCACCTACGTGAGAAGATTAAAGAAAACTTGTCTTGCACAATTAAACACTGAAGAGGGTGAGCGATTACAGCAGCAAGGATGTAAATATTTGCCTACTGACAACATGATTTTTTCTGTAAGAATAAAGGAATTACCATAGCGACACATTCTTTGGATGTTTTGCTGCTGTGTACAGGCACCATAACCAAATCTCTTATATTTCCAGGGTTGGTCACAGGTTGTATAGATTTGTCCCTGGTAAGTTGTTTCCTTGCTTTTCAAAACTGGACAACTGTACCATAAAATCCCTTTTGACATTTAGGAGCAGAAGCAAAACATATACCATGTTTCCCCAGAAAATAAGTATGGGTCTTATATTAATTTTAGCTACAAAAGACGCATTAGGGCTTATTTAAAGGGGATGTCTTATTTATCTGGTTGATCCTGCCAGTTTCTATGCCCCCCTGTCTTCTTTCCCCCTCCCTCCCTGTCAGCTCGGGAGTCTTTAGCATTAGCAATAAGAACACCTGTAATCGTCTGTTACAGGATTATATAACGTGCAATGTGTGTGTTTTGTGCAAAATCCCTTATTCACGGCGCTCACGTGACTCTTTTCCCCGCTCCAAGCACTGCAGAGGGAGGGGCCGAGATCCACGCTGGCATCATCCGGGAGGAGAGCAGCGGGAGGTCACGTGAGCGCCCATCGGCGCTGCAAATAAGGTATTTAGCACACTCATTTTAGATAACCAGGCACAAGGCATGTTATATAATTATGTAACAGAATGGATTACATAATTTCTTATGAATTTACAACCACTTTAACACTTTTAGTTTTGGGATAGGGCTTATATTACAAGCATCCTGAAAAATGATGCCAGGTCTTATTTTCAGGGTAGGTCTTATTTTCTGGAAAAGACGGTATGTATTTTTATTCCATAACTTCCATGTACTCATAAGCTTACAAACAAAAGAAAGTTGTTTTGGGGAATGCTGCCCACTATGTACAAATGATTTATATAATCAGAACATAGAAATGTAACTTAACTTTTGTAATAAAATTTATTTGCTGTAGCTTGGTTTTCCTTTTTCAAGGACATTGCAATGAAGTCACTCTGGTTTCCCTATTTACGATTTTGTTTTACATGGTATAAAATCCATTAGGAATGGTGTGAGTCTTGGGCAACATACACTGAAATAGAATGTATACGTAAATTGTTAAATCTGGTCAATGATAGCTCTTTTGGCATGGACTGTCAGAAAGACAGTGAGGGTTCTGTGTGCTTCCGCTTCCACTGCAAAATCACATAGATATATAGAACAAGGGGTTAGCTTAGCATTGAAGCTTTGTTTAAGGATCGATATGGTTAGTTCTAGGAGTTTTAGCACAATTTTAGGTTTATTGTTACCTTTTAGGTTGGGTTAAGTTTTAAATGTTAGAGGGAGGGATAACAGTTAACGTGATATTAAAATATACTTTTTCTTATATAAAAAAAGAGGTCATAGTTATTTTCTTTGTGCAACGATATTGTACAGAAAGGTCTCGTAGGAGGCATCCGTGTTTGCATGCTTCTGAGCTGGGCTGTGTGCATCCATAAATACACACAGTGCCAATAAGCCACGTCCCTGCTGCCCTCTGTTTCTCCTTCGTAAGCAGGAAGTAAGGGGAGCAGTGCTGGAGCCAGGGACAATGCTGGAACAGTGACATGGAGCCAGGTAAGTGTTTAGGGAAAGGGAGGGGTAGGACGGGTAGTACGGAATTTTTTTACCTTAACGCAGAGAATGCATTAAGGTAAAACATGTTTAGGGTTTAGAACCACTTTAAGGCAGGAATTATGTTAAAGCTGATATCCAGGCAGATATAAAAGACACCAATTAGTGCAGCTCTGTAATCATTATTGCATCACTAATTGTATTCTGTGAACAGTTCACAGAATAGAAGACGTTCTCTGAATGGACAAGTGGAGAAGTGGAGTGGTCGCAGTTCTAATGCAGGAGACGTATAGCATGTGTTATACTATCCAACATGAATAAAAATTTAAATTTACAAGAATGGTTGATGATCTTAGACATGGAATACTCCTCATTAGAGTTATTTTGTAAACAGTAACTACTAAAATAGAATTTTTGACGCACCTTTTCTTGCAGTACATTGAGAAACACAAGGTGAAGTATTCAGGTACAGTAGGTTATGTTGCTGCCTTAAGGAGATTGAACATTGCTGTAGCACTCACCCCCGAAGGAGCCGCTGATGACTGGATTCCCCATTTCTGCAGAGGCAGGCAACAAGTGTTCTCCACGCTTTCTCCAGACACAAGGAACAGTCTTTGAGCTTGGTTTTTTTGTTTTATTAGGGGTAATAACTTGGATGGGGAATAGGAATTATGGGATGGCCAACTTTATAGCAACAAAAACCAGGGACAACTTCCCTGCTATGTACATGTTCCAGGACTGTCTTTCTTCCTGAACACCGACTGTCTCTGATATAAAAGCAAAAGCCCCTTAAGGACTAGGATATTTCAGTGTCTTTTGAAAGTAGCACAAATGAGTGACTTCAGCTCCATGGTAGACACTGATCCCAGTTCTACTAACTGCAGGAACTACCAGCTCAGCTGGCTGTTTCTTCACTAGCCCACCTGACTGCTACTGAAGAGTTCCTAGGCCAAGGTAAAGGAAAGATCTAAGCCCAACGCTGTCTTCCAGAAAGGCTTGCTACATGTGACAGTCCTTCCCTTTGCAAGTTGACTTGACCATGCTGATGTACGCACACTGTCCTCCTTGCTCTCACTGCCTCTTAGGATGAATTCCTTTCAAACAGCAATGCTGCCAGAATTCTCCCAGGGCAGCCCCAGCCCGAGGCAGCGAACCCCCCCCCCCCCTTAACCAATTAAGGACCAATCCTATTTTTGACACTTGTTGTTCACAAGTTGTTTTTTGCTAGAAAATTACTTAGAACCCCCAAACATTATATTTTTTTTCAGACACTCTAGAGAATAAAATGGCAGTCATTGCAATCGTTTATGCCACACCGTATTTGCGCAGCGGTCTTACAAATGTAATTTTTTTTGGAAAAAAATATACTTTTTTGAATTAAAAATATAAGAAAACAGTAAAGTTTTCCCTTTTTTTCATATTGTGAAAGATAATGTTACCTGAGTAAATTGATACCCAACATGTCATGCTTCAAAATTGCGCCTGCTCATGGAATGGCGACAAACTTTGGCACTTAAAAATCTCCATAGGCGACGTTTGAAAATTTCTACAGGATACCAGTTTTGAGTTGCAAAGGAGGTCTAGTGCTAGAATGATTGCTCTCGCTCTAATGATTGCACATCATGTGTCGTTTGAACACCGTTTTCATATGTGGGCGCAACTTAATATGCGTTCACTTCTGTGCGCGAGCTCGGAGGGACGGGCGCTTTTTTTTTCTTATTTATTTTACTTTTTTATTTTTACACTGTCCATTTAAAAAAAAATTGGATCACTTTTATTCTTATTTATAGGAATGTAAACATCCCTTTAATGTTTTTTCATATAAAAAAAGGTTTTTTTTAAT
>BLSH010556665.1:227522-252349 GCA_018402905.1 Glandirana rugosa
TAAAAATGCACTGATTACTGTGTAAATGCCATTGGCAGTGAAGGGGTTAACCTGCAGGGGGCGCTCTAAGGGTTAACTGTGTTCCCTGGGCGTGTTCTTACTGTAGGGGGACTTGCCTAGCTGGGGAAAGGAAGTGGTCACAGCCTTCACTTACAGGAAGGCTGTGATCACAGCCCTTCCCCCTCACACAGAGCGGAGGTCCGTGTTTACATACACGGACCTCCGCTCATTCGCTCCGGGGGGGGCATCGCGGGTGGCCGGCGGCAATCGAAGCCTCCGCACCCGCTCCCTGGACCCCCCCGGACACAGTGAGCGCGCGGGCGCGCCTCCGGCGGCGCGCGCGCGCTCACAGTGGCTCTGTATCGCGGCCGCCGTCGTATGACGGCGATTCGCGTTACAGAGCCACATTGTCGCCGTCAATTGCCGATCAGCCGTCGGCAAGCGGCTAGGGAACCCCCTCGGTGATGGGTCGGGTACCTCTACTAATCCTCCTAAAATTCCTTCTATTTTTTTAGCCAAACAAAACAGTGCATCGGTGGGACCCAACATTACAACATAGATCAATACCCTACAACCTTTAATATAATCAATTTATCTTCACAGAGTATTACTCCAGATGAATACCTTGTATTATCAAAAGGTTTAACATTTTGTCCCACCAATGCACTGGATAAATTTGAAATTATTAAGGACCTGCATCTATTTACACGTAAGCTCCTGCTACAAGGCAAGTTTTCCAAAGAGACACAATTAGAGGGTCACCCTTTGTCTTACAGCGAGAGACAGGCTTTGTGTAGTTTGAATCAATTGTTAGTGGAGAGTGAGTCGCCCGACCTGATCGATTGCGTAGATATCGAATCTTTGCTCGCTCAGGCTGGGGATTCTACTTATTCTCAACCTGCACCACATAGACATCAGCCTTCAACACTCAAAAAACCATCCATCCTTTACCCCCCTCCTAGTTCCAACCAAGGGGTTTCGTTATTTCTAAAATTAGTAACTCAGGATATTAAAGATTTGAAACTGACACCTCCAGCTCCCTCAAACCTCACACCTAATTTGAGACAAGCATTGTCTGACCTTTCCAACGACAGATCAATAACCATCAAACCCTCTGACAAAGGGGGCAATATTGTCCTCATGGACAACAATGACTATGTTGCTATGTGTTTGAGGATCCTGGATAATCCATCATGGTACCGTAAAATCAACCCTTCAGTAATTACAAAATTCAATGAAAAATTTTAGGAATTGGTTGACCAGGCCTTCCATAGCCTGATCATCTCTAAATATATGTGGAACTTTATTAGGATAGCCCATCCCAGAATAGCTACCTTTTATTCGTTACCGAAAATCCACAAAAATCCTGTCTCCCCCCCCCCCCCGGGCCGACCCATTGTATCGGGTGTCGGCTCTATTACTGATAATGCCAGTAAATTTATAGATGAGCACCTTAAACCTTTTGTCACGGGCCTCCCGTCTTATGTCAGGGACACTGTTCATTTGTTGAGGATTCTTGAGGGCCTCCGGGTCCCCGGCGACTCTATTTTGGCCGCCGTGGACGTGGAGGCCCTCTATAGTTCCATACATCACCACCTGGGATTGGCAGCCATCAAGAAGGTCCTATCCCAGATGAGTGACATAGAAGAACCATTCAATGAGTTTGTTCTGTCATTACTGGACTTCATTTTACATCATAATGTCTTTTCCTTTAGCGGCACCCACTTCCTCCGGGTGCAGGGCGTAGCGATGGGGACTTTGTGTGCCCCGTCCTACACTAACCTGTACCTGGGGGAGTGGGAGCGACCTTATCCTCTACTGAGGACATGGCGATTTTCATGAATCATGTGACAGCATGGTATAGGTACATAGACGATGTGCTGCTGTTTTGGGATGGACCTGTTGAGACCCTCCAGCAGTTCCTTCAAGCCCTTAACAGCAACTAATTTAATCTTTCCTTCACCATGACGCACCTTCAATCTCTTATTACATTTCTTGATCTTCAGATCTCCAAGGACCTTGAGGGCAACATATCATGTGCCTTGCATCGTAAGCCCACAGCGGGCAACAACATACTTCATGCCTCCAGCGCCCATCCCAAGCCACTTATCGATTCAATTCCGTACAGTCAATATCTTAGAAATAAATGAAATTGCACTGACAATGATACTTTCTTGAGGGAGGCACAAGCTCTCCGCTCTCGCCTCCTTCTGAGAGGCTATAGCAAAAAATCTTTATCCAAAGCTTTTAACAAAGTGACTCAACAGTCTCAGCATGAGCTATTATATAAATCCAAGGGTGGTGAATCCACAACCCTCCCAGTCACTAGGATCATCACCCCCTTCAATTCCCATCATAATCATATTAGACATATTCTTCATCGACATTGGCACCTACTTACCTTGGACCCGGTAGTTGGTCCTTTTGTACCACCCAACCCTCTCATTACATATTGTAGGGCAACTTCAATTGGTGATTTGTTGGTTCACAGCAAGCACGCGGCCCATGTGGGGGGTGATCCCTGCTCTCATAGGGGCAACTTCAAGTGTGGGTTGTGTTCTATGTGCTCCTACATTGATACGAGAAAACGGATTACATTACCTAATCATCAGTTATTTAAACCAAAGCATTTTGTTAATTGCCGGACCACAGCTGTGGTCTACCTATTGCAATGTGGATGTGGCTGCTTCTATGTCGGCAAGACTACACAGCAGTTACGCCGATGTATGAGCCGCCACATCCTCAATATGAAGAAGTGTAATGCTGATACTCCCCTAGGGCATCATGTTAACCTGGTACATCAGGGCCTTATGCCCAGGGTTACATTTGTCACCCTGGCTCGCTTACATGTTAATTCATGGGGTGGCGACATGGACAAATTGTTGTTACAACAGGAACATAGATGGATCTCCAATTTGAATTCCATAGCCCCTCCAGGGCTCAATGGAACTATGAATTTTAAACCTTTCCTTTTCGTAGGGGCACTTTGACCGAGACTTACTAGATTAATCCCTTGTCCCCTAGCTGTTTCTTTGCTGCTTCCTTTCCTTTCCTGCCCCTCTCTTCCACCTAGGGTCCACATCCTTGTGGCCCTTCCGCTCCTTTTTTTCCCACCTTAGGCTTTATATATTTGTTAGTAGTGTGTTGCCCGACCGGTCGCTTAGTTGGCTCTCCAGATGTACTATCTTCATATCCAATATGAAAAGGAAAGGAAAAAAGAAAGGGAAAGGAAAAGAAGGAAAGGGAAAGGATTTTTTTTTAAAGAAAGATAGAAGGAAAGAGAGAGAAGAAAGAAGAGAGAAAAAGAAAGAAAAAAAAAAGAAAAAGGTTTTTTTTCGTTTTGTTTTTTTACTCACTGTCTATTTTGTACACTTTCTTCAGCTCCTTTCTACTCTTTTCATTTTGGTCATTTTTTGCGCCATAGGATCTTATGTTCATATTATTGACAGCTGCCTGCTTGCCCTCCTCTCCTCTCCCCCTCTATGGGGGCGGGGATGACCTCAGGCCTGGATATGGATGTGTTGGGTTACGTTTGGGCTTTTGGTATTCGGTCTGGGTTCGGATTTGGCTCCTCCCCCCATGGCACACATGGGCCCCTCAGCTGGCACTGCAGCTAGTGGGGCCAGTATTTATCGCACTGCTGAGTTTCCCCTTCCATTGGCCCAGGTTGCGACGTTAATGGGTGCGCTGTGCTGACATTAGATGCTGCTGCGCGAATCACGTGATTTCATCGCGTGCGACGCGGCGCCGGGTGCCAGCGGTGTCAGGGAGCCAGTCTAGATAGGGAGCCTCTTCCCCCCCTTTTGGTTCTTTAGAGGGATGAGTGTGTTTGTGTGGGGACATGTGGGACTATGTCCCTGCCTGTCCTCCTCTCCTCCTCCCCTCCCTTCCTTACTACCAACCCAGGTTTTGTCTGCTTCCACGGACACACCCCACCACTCGTTATTGGCCAACCACACCTATATTGCTGGACACGCTGTTCCCACACCAGAGGTCTCTTTTCCTCCGGACAGTTTGGTTCCTCCTGTTATATTATAGTGGTCATCCTTCTTCTATATAGGTAAGCCGTACATTGGGCATTTTGCCCTCATACTGCCCCAAGCCTCTCATCTCTTTGGGAGACTGGGATGGCAGCTCCATCCATTTGTCTGTCTGTACTCCTCTTTGATGGTTACTTTGCTTTTCTCATAGGCCCACAGTGGCCATTGTGACTGACTTGGCTTTGCCTATACATTTGCCGGTCACCGCTGGTGGACAGTGAGTAGATTTCTGCTTTGCTTTTAATGTGCCTTACCTCCTTACTTCTTGTCACCATCTGCTGTGTGTTGACCATTACTGCATATTTTTCCCTTGTTTTTTGTTTATACTCTAGAGCCTTTTGGTGTTGAGGCATGCCCTGTTTTTGGTTCTCATGGGGGAGACCATTTCCGGGCGTTTCCGTCCACATGCCACCATCTTTTGTGATCTTTGACGGCTAGCCCAGTAGCCACATATCCTTTGTGACACACCACTACCACCAATTTAGTCACCCTATTACCTGTCTGGTCTACGGGAGCCATACGCACGGCTGGTTGGAGACTCCCCCCTTCCTTGGGGACAACACATGCCCATGTTTGTTAGTCACATGTATGTATATTTACTCTTTTGCAATTGCTACGGTTTCATTTACATTTATAATTATATTATACTTATGATTGTTGTTACTTTGCAGAACCCTTGTATCAACATAGTTGGGTATTTTCCTTGAAGAAGTTAAACCATAAAGCTCAAAACTTCGAAACATGTCGGGTTCGCAGTTCTCCAGCTATCATCAGGCCACACTCTAGGCCTGGCTGGCCTTCTGTCCCAACAGTGTTATATAGTGTTACAGTGGTTCTCACTTATTGTCAATGTTTTTATGTCACTTTTCCTTGTGATGTTTTTACCTTAATACATTTTTGTACTTTATTATACATTGGTTCAATACTTTTTGGGTTTTATAGTGCTGTGCAAAATCCCTTTGGGCCTAATTCCAGTTTCTTTGCATTTTTTTCTGGGGATGCAGCACTATTTCCCATATCTTGATGTAAACACAGGGGGCAATTTTGTCTGAAAATATTGCTAGGATCCACCTAGCTGCCTAATTGATTTAGTACAGGTGCTTATATAGCATCATAACTTTCTGCAGTGCTTTACATATATATTGTACATTCACATCACTCCGCAGGTTGACGGCGACAAGATGGCCCTGCTAGGCAAACCGCCGTCATACGGCGGCGGCTGACATATCGAGCACTGTGAGCGCGTGCGTACCGCCGGAAGCGCGCTCGCGCGCTCACTGTGTTCCGGGGGGGCCAGGGAGCGGGTAGGGCGGACTCGATCGCCGCTGGCTACCCGCGATGCCTCCCCCCCCGGAGTGAAAGAACGGAGATCCGTGTATGTAAACACGGATCTCCGTTCTGTGAGGGGGGAAGGACTGTGAGCATAGCCTTCCTCTATATGGAAGCTGTGATCACTCCCCTCCCCCTGCCAGTCAAACACTAAGACAGTTAGAACACGCCCAGGGAACGCAGTTAACCCTTAGAGCGCCCCCTGCAGGTTAACCCCTTCACTGCCAATGGCATTTACACAGTAATCAGTGCATTTTTATAGCACTGATCGCTATATAAATGCCAATGGTCCCAAAAAAGTGTCAAAATGGTCCGACATGTCCGCTGCAATATCGCAGTACCGCTAAAAATCGCATATCGCCGCCATTACTAGTAAAAAATAATAAAATAAATAAAAACCCCAGAAATGAATTCTCATCATCCGTAAACGCGGCAACTTTTGCGCAAACCAATCAATAAACGCCGATTGCGATTTTTTTTTATCACAAATATGAGGAAGAATATAAATCGGCCAAAACCGTTGAAAAAAAATGTTTTTTTATATATTTTTTTTTGGATTTGTATTTTAGCAAAAAGTAAGAAATTTGGGGTTTTTTGCAAAATTGTTGCTCTTCTTTTGTTTATAGCGGCGATCAGAAATGACACAGCGGTGATCAAATACCACCAAAAGAAAGCTCTATTTGTGGGGAAAAAAGGACGTGAATTTTGTTTGGGTACAACGTCGCACCACTGCGCAATTGTCAGTTAAAGCGACGCAGCGCCGAATCACAAAAAGTGCTCTGGTCCTAAAGTGTGAAATCCTTCCGGGGCTGAAGTGGTTAAAGCATGATCAATACCATAGTGCTCACTCTATCTCTTCTCTTCCTCTCTTCCCTCTACTGTCTTCCCCTCCTCTGATCTCAGCGTATCTCTTTGTTTTCTTAAATTCCATCCACACCACCCATTTATTTGTGTACCCTTCAAATTCCTCTTCCCCGCAGCATCTCAAATATTCCATTTCGTGTATCTCTTCTATTTTTGACAACTAGTCTTTTATGGTGGGGCTTTCTACTTCCTGCCAGTTACAAGGGATCAAGCTTTTGGCCGCATTCAGTAAGTGGGGGATTATAGTTTTCATATGTTGTTTTATCGAACTTTTAACTGCGTGGAACAAACATCCCCACGGCTCTTCTGATATCTCATGTTTAGTTATTTCTTTTATTAGTTGCAACACTTCTCTCCAGTATTTTTTAATTTTTGGGCACCCCCACCAAATATGGGCCATGGTCACAATTTCTTTACATCCCCGCCAACAGAGTGGTGTCTTTCCTTCCTGGAATTTATTTGCTTTATCAGGTGTTATATACCATCGTGTTAGACGTTTATAATTCATTTCAATAGTACCACTATTAACCGCTGATCTATGTGCCATCTTCCATATTTTTGTTAGGGTTTGTTCCTTCCCTCGTTCTCCCAACTCTTTTCCTCATTTTTATATGTATGACGGTACCTCCGGTCCTTTTTGTGCTACCAGTATTTTATAGATCCGGGAGATACTCTTTCCTTTGTTCGCAGATATGCAAATCCGTTCGAGGGGTAATAGATCTTCCACGGATCTTATCGGTTGTGGGAGTGTTGAGACTAAGTGTTTTAGCTGGGCGTATCACCATTCATCTATTGTCAGTAAATCTTTTTTTTGTTTTAAACCTTGTAATGTGCAAATTTTCCCTTTTTCCATAATATCCTTCAATTGTGCATTCTCATCTTTTATCCACCTCCCATGTTCTAACCCCTTTCCAGGAGGGAAAAAATCGGTGTCACATAGTGGTAACAACGGTGAATTATATTTCCATTTTTCTTGTGTGTGAATTGTGTCCCATGTTTTTAATACCCTCCATGTCATTTCAAAGGTGCCTACATCTAATTTTCTATATTGTGGTGGGATCCAAATTATCTTCTCCAGTGAAATATTACTCATCGTGTGCTCTATATTTACCCATTTTTTTTTCCCTTTTTATTTTTAACCCACTCAGTTACTCGTGACAATAGGATTGCGTTATAATATTTTTTAAGGTCAGGGACCCCCACGCCCCCTTGTGTTTTGTCTTTATTTAATACTGTGAAGCAAATTCTCGTTTTTTTGTTCTGCCATATAAATCTTAGCATCATATTTTTAAGTGCCTGAAAATATGTCTGTGGAAGTGGTATCGGTAGCATTTGAAATTTTTATATAATTTTGTATATTATTTTGGGAACTATGGGCATTTTAAAAATATTTATTCTCCCGAACCACAAGAGATATCTTGAGGAAATTTTTTTCATTTCTGTTCTTATTTCGTTTAATAACGGGATATAGTTTTTTTATATATTTGCTCTATAGTTGGAGTTAATTTTATCCCTAAGTATTTCATCTCAGTTTTTCTCCATGAAAATGGAAACTCTTATTGTAAGCTCTGTTCGACCTGTTTGTTTCTATTGATATTTACGATCTATGACTTAGAGGAGTTTATTTTGAAATTGGTTATTTCTCCATAGTTTTTTAGTAACCTCATTAAATTAGACAAGGTTATCCTCGGATTAGAGATGCAAAACAGAACATCATCCGTGCATGCAGCGATTTTATGTTCCTCCTCTCCAATCGCTACCCCACGGATGTCTGGGCTGTTTCTTATTACCACAAGCAGGGGTTCAAATGATAATACGAATAAAAGGAGTGACAAAGCACGCCCATGTCACGTTCCATTATACATCTCAAAGGGTGATGATAGTGTCCCGTTTACTATAATCCTCGCCGTCGGGTGATTATAGAGTGCCTTGATCCACCTAAGCATCTTTGGTCCTATTCCCATTTCTTCCAATGCACTTAATATGAATCCCCAGTCTACCCTGTATTTTTGAAATACTTCGGCTATCCCTGTTGTTGTATATATCATATCGCCCTCTTTATTTTGGGTTTTTTCTATATAATGCGCTTACTTTTTATTTTCCAATAATTTAGCCAGGTATCTCACATTTTTATTTCCCCATTGATTTCTCTCTTTCTTGATTCTATTAAAGGTTTTCCGGGCCTCCTCTTCCATTAGTTCTTTTAATTCTTCTCTTTTTATCACTAGAGTCTGAAGTGTCTCCCCATCTCCTTGGCCTTTATGCTGTTGCTCTAATCGTTGGATTTCATTAATTCGCTTCCCAATCTTTTGGGCTCTTTCTTTTTTTTCCTTATATACACTTTATGAGCCTCCCAAATTGTGGCCTCTGATATCTCCCCGGTTTCATTATCCTGTTAGTATTGTTCTAGTTCTTTTTTTATCCTATCCGCACCTAATTTATCATGTATAAGTTCTTCGTTTAGTTTCCATGTATTTGATCTTTTCTGGTACTCCGAGGTCTCCATCTCTATTGTCACCGGAGCATGGTCCGATGGGGACATTACTTCAATACTCGTCTTTACCACCCTCTCCAGAAGCCTATGCTCCACCATTATGTAATCTATTCTTCAGTACGTCACGCGCACTGGAGAGTAATGGGTGTAATCACGCGTTCTGGGATGTTGCGTTCTCCATGCAACTATCATTTGTTCTCGGAATAACCTTTTTTTGAGTCTTCTCAGCTGTGCGCTTCCTGTCTCCAGAGGATGTACTATCTATCTTGGGTTCCATACATAGATTTATGTGTCCTGCTGCTATCGCGTATCCTTTTTTAAAGGTCGTCAATTTTCCTATGACCTCATTCACATAGTTGATTGCTTATTAGGTGCATAGATATTTGCCAGGGTACAATCCATTTCACCCAGTCTACCCTTTAAGAACAAATATCTTCCCTCCGGGTCCACCAATCTCTCTTCCAGGGAGAATCGGATTCCTCTGGCAAAGCCAATGGCAACTCCCTTGGCCCTTCTTGTTGTAGAGTCTCTGTAAAACCATGTGGGGAAGTCCCTTGAATAGAGCTTTATGTTGGTCTCCTGGGAGAAATGTGTTTCTTGTAAAAATACTACCCCAGCGGCATATCTTTTGATTTACCTTAGGATTTTATATCACTTTATAGGTGTATTTAACCCCCGCACATTATAAGTCAAAAATGTAACTGTGTTCATTGGTATGTTTTTTTTAAAACTATTCAGAAGGTCCGCTGGGGCCCATAGGGCCCTGTGGGGGTACCTGATCCCTATAAAAGGAGCTTTCCTTTGTACGGTACAGGGAGCTAACTTTCCACCCCCCCCCCTCCCCTCCCTCTCCTCCCGTCCTTCCCCAACCCCATAACCATTGGGGTATTTTGGCTCTCCGGTGGCCCTTGTGGCTAAGCTGGGGATTTTCCTTTTCTTCTTTCTTCCTTCTTCCCCTTTTCTACTCCCTTCCTTTTCTCCTCCTCTCTCCTTCTCAGCTCGCAACCTTACCCCATGAGGTTGAGCTCTATCTTTGCTCCCCAGTTGGAAAGCTTCAGATGGTCTCGAGTTATCGATGTTGCCTCCTGACTCCCGACCCCCCTTCCCACCCCCCGCCATTCCTTCACCCCCCCCCTCCCATACCAACAGGATTTACTTCAATTTACAGTTGTACTATGTTTTATTCCTTGTTCCGGTTTTTGCCAGCCTTCTTCTTCTTCTTCTGCATTTGTTATTATTTTCTGAGTTTCTGTCCATTCTGGGATTTCTACCATGGGAATGTCAAGAAGCTTTCCATCTCTTACGGGAATTTTAATCTAGCAGTCACCCAGGAGTACTGTATGTTTAGTGTTTTCATCTGTTCCAACAGTGGTCTAAGTATTCTTCTTCTTTTCAGGGTCTCTTGCGACAAATCAGCATATATCTGTAAGGGAGTCTCCTCGAATTTAACCAGGATTCTCGACCGCATTTTCTCCCAAATCTGTTCTTTATCTTTGTACTTATGAAACCTCATGATCACGTCTCTTGGGGTCTCTTTTGGCAGAGTTGCAGGTTTTCTTATCCTATGTACTCGCTCTATCATTTTTTCTGTTGCTGGCTTACCCAACAGAGGACCAAACACTTTATCCATTATGCTCTGTAGATCTTCTTCCTGTATTGTTTCTGGGAGACCTCGAATTCTTAAAATTTTCCTTCTACTTCGATTCTCCTGGTCTTCCAGTCTATATAGCATATCCCTTTGCTACACTTGCAATTTTTCTATTTGTTTTTCAGCTCTTTTATTTCTTCTCTCTGCTTTATTACTTTCTCCTCAGTTTCTTCGACCCTTTTTAGTATCTGATTCATGTCTCCGCGGATAGTTGCCATATATCCCTTCAGTGAATGCTCTAGTTTTGCGAACATTTCCGCTATTTCATTTTTTGTTGGAAGCTGTATTATCGAGCTCTGTTCGTCTTCATCCATTGTTTCCCTTTCTCCTTGTTTTATACGTTATACTCCTAGGGATTGTCCATTTTGTCCGCTTCTATTTTTTCCATCTCCTTGTTTACCCTTCTCTCCTTGTAGTTTCCCTGGACTAACCGGATTCCCCTTTGCATCATGTATTTTTTAATTGTACCTGGGCTAGAGCTTACTCTGGGGGGGTTTACACCCGCACCTTTCACGGTCTTACCTTTCATTGTAATTCTCTCCTTTTCCCCATATATATTTCCCTTTTTTCTTTCTTCGGTTCTGGGGGTTCAGGGATTCTCTAAACTTAGCGGGGGGTTTCACTTCCTATGTGTAAGTCTCGATAGTCTCTTATTCCCCTGGATGCCCAGGTGTACTAGTCCATCCATAGGGGGCTCTCGGGTTGAGACAGCCTCTGCAGACATTCAACGTCAGCTCTATCTCACCTAGAGGTCTTGTAGTCTCTTTACCTTTCAAGTCTTCGGTATGCCTCTCACCTGCCTTCCCTTGGAGACCCTTGGAGTCTTATTTTATATTATCTTTTTGCACTGTCACTTTTGCCAAGTGTTTTGGCGTCTATCCACATGATGTCACACAGTGCGCAGGGCCCAACATGATGAAGCCAGTGGATACGATCCTGGGATGCACGCGCACCATCAGGTGGATAGCGCAAACCCGCCACAAGAGACATCACGAACAACCGTTCGATAAATGCCTCTAAGGCTCCTCTCATCCCAACAGTGCAATCACCGGCGCCATCTAGTGGCAAACCGGGACAAAGCACTAGAGAGGAGAGATCACACACTTGCCATTGGGGAAAACCAGATTAGACGTGCCGAGAGAACAAGAGTAACCCCCCAGTGCCAAAAAAAGGGAACCTAAACAGGGCAATTGGTGGTGGGCCAAAAGAAATATGTATATACAAACACATTATAAAACAATTGAAACAACATTACATCTTAAGACATTTGGAAGGGGGTTAAAAAAGCATCCATAGTGTCAAGGGGTATAGGTATAAAACCTATGAGGTAACATTTAACCATTTAAAATTGACTGCACCATCATAGGATAGCCAAGCCCTGGGGGAAAGGGCTTCATCTCAGGCATCACAAACTCCCAGGCATCACTTATTGCAATATTCACCTCACATGTCTCTCTTACCCTCAAATTAAAGCTGAAAGTCTGCAGTTAAAGCACATCTTGTTTGTTTCATTTCAAATCCATTGTGGTGGTGTATAGAGCCAAAAAGATTAGAATTGTGTTGATGTCCCAATATTTATGGACCTGACCGTAGGTATGTTTTTTGTATATGGAAAACTGAAATAAAGAAATAATAAAATGAAAACAAAAAAGATGCCACAATGATAAGACTAACCTGAAGGCTAGTATGAATAGCTAAGCTGAAATTATCCCTGAAAAGTGGTCTACTGAGGTGGCAAAAAAAAAGAAAAAAAATAGCACAGTGCTTTTACAGTTTCATTTGTCCAATTCTACGTTCTAAAATACCTGGTTGATCCTGCCTGTTCCTGTGTCCCCCTATGTGTACTGACCACAGTAGTCATGGCTGCTGATCCATGATACTGTGGTCAGTTTACTTGCCTCCGTCACCCTGCTGTGTGTACACAGTCTCTACCTCTTCTCCTTCATCTCAGCCTGTCATTTCTTAGTCTGTCTATGAGCCTATCCCCTCCTCACCCCTCCTGACTCTATTCCCCTGTGGCTGTAAAGTAACATATGTAAATCATTTGCATCTTCTCTGCTTTATGAAAATAATAAGTACAGTGTATCAGTTTTTAAAAAATTACCTTCTTGCACAGCGCCACTGTGCAGTCATGTGACCACCCTCTGCTGGCTGGCATACACCAGAGGGGAGTCTCAGCCCCTCCCACTGTACTCCTTAGAACGGGGAAGAAGAGTGGAGGGAGGTCACATGACCACAGAGCGGTGCTGTGCAAGAAGGTATTTAGGATTATAATTTTAGAAAGAAACTGACACACTGTACTTAGTATCTTAATAAAACAGAGAGGTTGCAAGTGATTTATGAATCTGACTTTAAACCACTTTAAGGTGAAAGGAACAGACCACCTTGGGATGAAAAAAAGCCTAGGGCCTAAAGACAACCTTGTCTCTGTGTAAGACAAGAAAGGGTTCCTTACAAGCTAAACCGAAGAACCTTGCCTTGCAGATATGATGGCAACGAGGTATGCAACCTTGTGAGTAAGAGTAGACAGAAATATCCCTCATAGCTTTCAAGGATAGTTTCTGAAAAATCACTAGAACCAAGATGAGATTCCATGGTGTAACTGGGGAGGCACAGGGGAAACAGGGCAAGTGACACCTGTACTAAGGCCTTCACTAAGGAGTGAGAGGCAAGTGATCTTTGAAATAATAGACCCTAATGGCACTCAATGCCAAATGTTGATAGAAGAAAAGGCAGGAATTGCCATACTGAGTACTTTCTGGAATAGAATTGTCTTGAAAAATATGCTTTCCAAGTGTGAAGGTAGAGTGTGTGAGAAGTCAATGCTCTAGCCTTTAAAATAAAAGCATAGGGATAACTCACTCAGAGAGGTCCCTATCATTCAGGACCTAGGCTTCAATAGCCAGGTCATTAAAGCTAGCAACCGAGAAGCAGGGTGGTAAACCAATCCCTGGGACAGAGGATCTGGGAGGCATGGGGGGTCTCTCAGCAGTCTGAGGAGGTCCGAGTACCACATCTGCCTGGGTTAATTTGGTGCGATGAGAATCACTGGTATGCCATCCATCTCATTCCTGCAGAGATTCAAAGGAGGAAAGGCATAGATCAGATTGAACCAATCCCATGCAGTCACCAGGGAACCACTGCAAAGTCTAGCCACTTAAAGACCAGGCTTTTTCTGGCACTTTTTGTTTACATGTAACAATCAGTTTTTGTTTTGTTCTTTTGTTAGAAAACTACTTAGAACCCCTAAACATTATATATATTTTCTTAAAAGCAGAGACGCTAGAGAATAAAGTGGTGGGTTTTGCAATTTTTTATGTCACGTGGTATTTGTGCAGCGGTTTTTCAAACCCAATTTTTTGGGAAAGAAACACACTTTTTTGAATTGTAATGCAAAAAAACACAATACATAACGCAATTTTTTTATAAAATATAAAAGATGATGTTGCGCCGAGTAAATTGATACCAAGCATGTCATGATTTAAAATTGCACATGCGCACACTGTTGCTTTCATTTTTTTTATCAAGTTTATTGTTGTCACAAGGAATGTAAACATCCTTGTGACAGCAATAGGCATGTGACAGGTACTCTTTATGGAGGGATCTGGGGTCAATAAGACCCTAAATCTCGCCTCTGCACATACAAGCACTCAAAGTGGCAGGATGGGGGCGTCCCCTCTAGCTGCTTATAACAGCAATCGAGCTGCTAATTAACTTTTTGCTATCACAAGAGAGCCAACTGCCAGCTCTAAAAAATGGTAACGGAGCTGCAGGCATCATCCCGGTACAACCACTTGAACACCTATGGCATACCAGGTATGTGACTGGTCAGCACGTGGCTAGAGGTTCCCTGGACCTATACCTGCTCAGTTTGTTGTTGAACCTGGAAATCAGAAGGTTCATGTCCGGCATTCCTGCCATGTGACAGACTGTCAATTTTCTATGCCTGGGATGCCCAAGCAAGAATCAGCCCAAGCGAGAATCAGATCGGCTTCTCTTTAAACTGCAAGACTCCTGGTCCCTGATGGTTGATGTAAGCTGTGTGAGGGATTAGCTCAATGGGGATCACCTTCCCTGGGAAAAAGGTAGTTCAAAGGGCAGGTTTTCTTAAAATCTGACTTGTAGCCAAGTTTATTTTAAAAGGTTGCAGGTAAATCAAATAAACAAAACAGAAAATAAATCCTTTCCATCCAGGCACTAACTAAACAGTTTCAGTTTCCTAACTCAGAGGTGAAGGGTTTCCCCCAGTCACCCACAAAACAAAGATAATGCAAACCTTTTTCAGTCACAAAGCAACAGTTTTCTCAGGCTTGATGGCTTCTGAGTCCCAGGTCAGAGCCCTTATCTGATCCAGGTCTGTTTCCTTTATACCACCTGTTGATGGACACAAGTGGGCCGCAAAATCTGGTCCAGAACCCACCCTGCCAAGGTGGCTGGTAAAACCCAAACCGGGTTCCACCTTAGTTTCCTGCAAGTGAACACATGCGAGGTGAAACAACGTCCATCAATCACCTCGCCTTTCATAACGCCACAGCTGCTACCCTGGCATTACCTGACTGACTCCTGGTCAGATGACCTTGCAGTTGAGAGGTCCAGCATTGCAGGGATAACTGAGTTTTAGAATATTGATCAGGAAGCAAGCTTTGTTACAACAACTATGTCCCTTGCACCAAGAGAGTATCCAGGACTCATCCCCAACCCCATTCATGATCCACCAGTCCAGGGTAACTATGTTTTTGTGATTCAGGCAAACATGACAATCCGGAGAATAAGCCTGCCTGTCCCAGGCTGCCATATTGTTCAGTTGAAACAATTTGGAATAATAATGGGCATATAGGGTTCCCTCAAGGGAAGTCACCATCAAGCCTACAATACTCATACAAAAGCATCAGTCGCTTGGCCCTAGAATTTGTCCTGTGGAAGAAAAAAGCAATGAGACGATTGCAGTGCTGACTTATGGACATTTACGATCCACTTGAACCCCTGTAGAGTCTGGACAGTCTGAAGGACAGTCTGAAGGACGGAAACTGTATAAAGGAATGGATATGCCCTGAGCATGATGCAGAGCAAGAACAGGTGCTAGCACCTCAGTGACAAACTGAGATGCTGTTGACAGACCAGAGGGAGAGGTAACAAATTAGTAATGCTGCATGTCCACTACAAACTATAGGTAGAGTTGGGAAGATGGGGAAATGCAATGAGGTCTACAAGAAGGTGGGAAGCAATGAGCAACCTGGCAGATTCCATGTGGAATTTTCATGCCTAAAGAAAAGTGTTGTGTACCTTGCGATCCAGTATCCCTGTACTGCGATCCACTTGAAACCCTGTAGAGTCTGGACAGTCTGAAGGACAGTCTGAAGGACAGAAACTGTATAAAGGAATGGATATGCCCTGAGCATGATGCAGAGCAAGAACAGGTGCTAGCACCTCAGTGACAAACTGAGATGCTGTTGACAAACCAGAGGGAAAGGTAACAAATTAGTAATGCTGCATGTCCACTACAAACTATAGGTAGAGTTGGGAAGATGGGGAAATGCAATGAGGTCTACAAGAAGGTGGGAAGCAATGAGCAACCTGGCAGATTCCATGTGGAATTTTCATGCCTAAAGAAAAGTGTTGTGCACCTTGCGATCCAGTAAAAGATGATGTTCCCTTTGGCTTCTGGAACAGAAAACAGATTTGAAAGACCTCATGGAACATTACCTTTTACGGGATAACAGCTATTGGCCCTTCTGAGGCAATCTTTGTGAGGATGCTGGCAAGTTGGATAATATGATGTGGAGTTAAGACAAAAAACGAAATTCCAGCTTGTAGCCTCCCAATACAATATTATGGACCCAGACGTCTGAAATGCCCTAGGGCCAGATGGCTGGAAAGGCCAACAGATGTCCCCTACTTTGAGAAGTGAGGGTACTACCTTTTTGCGAGGGAACTTGTTCACGGATTTTGAGAACTGGAGGTCTACCAAAAGGAGGCTCATTCTGGATATTTGCAAATATCCGCTAGCACCATAGGTGTGCATAGCCTATTGCATTAGTGTGGACACCCCAAAGCTCAAACATGCGTGCTTGCATGTGTACACACACACATACTTATAAACATACATTTTAACTCATTAAAACATAGACGGTGTCAGTAGAGGAATGGACGATGTCAGTAGAGCTGTGAATGGTTTTCATAGAACAGTGGATGTGTCAGTAAGGCAGAGGTTGGTGTCAGTAGGACAAGGGATGATGTCAGTCAGAGGAGCAGTGGACAGTGTCAGTAGGGCAGTAATCTTTATTAGTAGGGTAGTGGACGGTGTCAGTAGTTTTTATTAATGGTTTAATTTTTTTTTTTACATTTTTTAAGTTTACTATGTAATTTTTAAAAACTTTTAGGAGCCCCGTTGGGGGGCTTAGTGAAATATCAGGGGTCTAAACAGACCCCTGATGTCTCACTTTTGAGACAGAAAAAGAGACCGAGGACTGGGTAATCTGTGCCCCACGGGGTGATTAGGGTGTGCCCAGGCACATCCTGTGTGCACGCCCATGGTTAGCACAATATCAGAGTAGAACAGAGCCACATGCATGTGTTTGTGTTGTTGAAGTACAGAAGGATCTGTTAGGATAAATACAGGATCCAGAGAAATGTCCTTGGACCAGGCATCCAACATCTGGCAGATAGACATGGCAGCGATAGCAGGGCAGGGCCTGTAAGGGAGATTAAGGCCTTGGAAATTACTTCTAGTGTTTTATCAACATGGTCTTTAAACAGCGGGATGTCTTCTACAGGGATAATTTTGTTAACACAGTTCACTTTTTTTTTACTTTGTTGCTGGACAAAGGTTGTCTGGATAAGGTCAATTCCTTTACAGCACAGGTTGCAAAAGGGAAAGGACTAGAAAAGTCTTAACAGGCTGGGGGCTTTTAAGAGAACATAGAAACCCTAGAACCCTAGCAGGTAACTTGAGGCATAGCTGATACAGATAGCTCCAAGTATAGGCATATGTAAACTGCACCAATAGAACAAATATGGTATCCTTAAGTATTGGTGTTCTGTCTACAGATTGAGACTCCTACTGTACCTTCACTCCGACTGTACAGAAACAGCTGCAGTCCAGCATAATCAGAGTAGAAGCACTCTGCGTTTTGAGTCAGCTAAGATGGCTGCAATTTTACCCATTAACTCAGACACAGTAGCAGAGAATTCCTCCCTAGGTAAAACAGGGGGAGTGGCCCCCGCTGGGGTTAAGAAAGACTCCCAGAAGAGTCACGACTCAGGCAGAGAACAAAGGCTTTCAATGTCAGGCCTCTTAGGAAGAACACTGCAATACCCCTTAGCACAGGATTGTAATCTGGTAAGGTCCCCAGGACTGTTGCCCTTGCGCTTATGATCCATAATAGGTAAACAGGTGGAGTATCCACAATGGGTACTCACAAACCACTGCTGGAATAAGTAGGGTTAATACAGTCTGTGATTAGGTCTCTGTAAGGTAGCAGGGAGCTGAGAAGAACATCCAGAGGATCATGAAGGATAGTGCATAAGTAAGGAGATGGTGGGAAGGTAACAAGGTCTGGGTGGTCACCAGAAAATGAAATGCATAATGCATATGCAGTGAGCATGGGAAGAGAACTTGCTCAGGAGGGGTAGGTCTGCAGCTGAGGGTAATGAGAGACCCTGCAGGAAGAATTTGGGGAACATGCTGCTGTAGCCACACTACACACAAAAGGAGAAAGTGTATACATGAGCCAGAGTAACACAGGCTCCCTCCTTAGCACCCTTTCTATCCCCCATCTTTTCTATCTGTTAGTGCTAGCTCTGTCTAGCCCAGTGTACTCCTCTATGCATACTTATTCCTGTAATGACTGGTTATCCTATTGTTCCGTCATCAACTAGTTTCACAGTAATTACACACTCTACCAATCCATATCAGCTCTAGCTGGGCATTCTCCTCCATTTCCAGCAATGCTCACTCTACTCTGTGGCCATTATTTTCCACTTCCATCCATTCTCACCCTTATTGCTGCAGTTTAAGTGCACTCTTTCCCATAGCTGCTGTCCTCTATTTTCAGTAATGCCCAGCCTTCTTCGTGGTCATTATTCTCTCCTTCCAGTCATGCCCATTCTCTTATCCAATATGGGCATTCTCCTTCACCTAAAGCCAACAAACAATCTTATTCTGATAACATCAATGACTTTACAAAGAAGTACAGGGTGGGCCATTTATATGGATACACCTTAATAAAATGGGAATGGTTGGTGATATTAACTTCCTGTTTGTGGCACATTAGTATATGTGAGGGGGGAAACTTTTCAAGATGGGTGGTGACCATGGTGGCCATTTTGAGGTCGGCCATTTTGAATCCAACTTTTGTTTTTTCAATAGGAAGAGGGTCATGTGACACATCAAACTTATTGGGAATTTCGCAAGAAAAACAATGATGTGCTTGGTTTTAACGTAACTTTCTACTTTCATGAGTTATTTACAAGTTTCTGACCACTTATAAAATGTGTTCAATGTGCTGCCCATTGTGTTAGATTGTCAATGCAACCCTCTTCTCCCACTCTTCACACACTGATAGCAACACCGCAGGAGAAATACTAGCACAGGCTTCCAGTATCCATAGTTTCAGGTGCTGCACATCTCGTATCTTCACAGCATAGACAACTGCTTTCAGATGACCCCAAAGATAAAAGTCTAAGGGGGTCAGATTGGGAGACCTTGGGGGCCATTCAACTGGCCCACGACGACCAATCCACTTTCCAGGAAACTGTTCATCTAGGAATGCTGGGACCTGACACCCATAATGTGGTGGTGCACCATCTTGCTGGAACTATGATGTCGGTGATAGGGAATTGCTGGCCATCAAGTCGGCTTTGGAGGAATGGCGGTACCTCCTGGAAGGAGCAGCTCACCGGGTATTGGTTTTTACTGACCATAAAAACCATAAAAAAAACATATGCTGTGAAGATACGAGATGTGCAGCACCTGAAACTACGGATACTGGAAGCCTGTGCTAGCATTTCCCCTGCGGTGTTGCTATCAGTGTGTGAAGAGTGGGAGAAGAGGGTTGCATTGACAATCCAACACAATGGGCAGCACATTGAACACATTTTATAAGTGGTCAGAAACTTGAAAATAACTCATGAAAGAATAAAGTCACCATCCCATCTGAGTACCCGAGTACCTGTCACCATCCCATCAGAGTACCCGAGTACCTGTCACCAACCCATCTAAGTACCCGAGTACCTGTCACCAACCCATCAAAGTACCCGAGTACCTGTCACCATTCCATCAGAGTACCCGAGTACCTGTCACCATTCCATCAGAGTACCCGAGTACCTGTCACCTGCCCATCAGAGCACCCGAGTACCTGTCACCAGCCCTTCAGAGTACTCGAGTACCTGTCACCTGCCCATCAGAGTACCCGAGTACCTGTCACCTGCCCATTAGAGTACCCAAGTACCTGTCATCTGCCCATCACAGTACCAGAGTACCTTTCACCAGCCCATCAAAGTACCCGAGTACCTGTCACCAGCCCATCAAAGTACCCGAGTACCTGTCACCAGACCCTCAGAGTACCCGAGTACCTGTCACCATTCCATCAGAGTACCTGTCACCATCCCATCAGAGTACCCGAGTACCTGTCACCAGACCATCAGAGTACCTGTCACCAGCCCATCAGAGTACCCGAGTACCTGTCACCAGCCCATCAGAGTACCTGAGTGCCTGTCACCTGCCCATCAGAGTACCCGAGTACCTGTCACCTGCCCATAAGAGTACCTGAGTACCTGTCACCTGCCCATCAGAGCACCCGAGTACCTGTCACCAGCCCATCAGAGTACCCAAGTACCTGTCACCTGCCCATCAGAGCACCCGAGTACCTGTCATCAGCCCATCAGAGTACCCGAGTACCTGTCACCTGCCCATCAGAGTACCCGAGCACCTGTCACCTGCCCATAAGAGTACCCAAGTACCTGTCACCTGCCCATCAAAGTACCAGAGTACCTGTCACCAGCCCATCAGGGTACCAGAGTCCCTATCACCAGCCCATCTGAGTACCCAAGTACCTGTAACCAGCCCATCAGAGTCCCTGAGTACCTGTCACCTGCACATAAGAGAACCTGAGTACCTGTCACCAGCCCAGCAAAGTACCCTAGTACCTGTCACCTGCCCATTAGAGTACCCGAGTACCTGTTACCAGACCATAAGCATACCCGAGTACCTGTCATCAGACCATCAGCGTACCAGAGTACCTGTCACCTGCCCATCTGAGTACCCAAGTACCTGTCACCAGCCCATCAGCGTACCCGAGTACCTGTCACCTGCCCAGCTGAGTACCCTAGTACCTGTCACCAGCCTATCAGAGTACCCTAGTACCTGTCAACTGCCCATCAGAGCACCCGAGTACCTTTCACCAGCCCATCAGAGTACCCGAGTACCTGTCACCTGCCCATCAGAGTACCCGAGTACCTGTCACCTGCCCATTAGAGTACCCAAGTACCTGTCATCTGCCCATCACATTACCAGAGTACCTGTCACCAGCCCATCAAAGTACCCGAGTACCTGTCACCAGCCCATCAAAGTACCCGAGTACCTGTCACCAGACCATCAGAGAACCCGAGTACCTGTCACCATTCCATCAGAGTACCCGAGTACCTGTCACCATCCCATCAGAGTACCCGAGTTCCTGTCACCAGACCATCAGAGTACCTGTCACCAGCCCATCAGAGTATCCGAGTACCTGAAACCAGCCCATCAGAGTACCCGAATACCTGTCACCTGCCCATCAGAGTACCCGAGTACCTGTCACCTGCCCATAAGAGTACCCGAGTACCTGTCACCTGCCCATCAGAGCACCCAAGTACCTGTCACCAGCCTATCAGAGTACCCGAGTACCTGTCACCTGCCCATCAGAGTACCCGAGTACCTGTCACCTGCCGATCAGAGCACCCCAGTACCTGTCACCAACCCATCAGAGTACCCGAGTACCTGTCACCTGCCCATCAGAGTACCCGAGTACCTGTCACCTGCCCATCAGAGTACCCAAGTAACTGTCACCTGCCCATCAAAGTACCAGAGTACCTGTCACCAGCCCATCAGGGTACCAGAGTACCTGTCACCAGCCCATTTGAGTACCCAAGTACCTGTAACCAGCCCATCAGAGTCCCTGAGTACCTGTCACCTGCACATAAGAGAACCTGAGTACCTGTCACCAGCCCAGCAAAGTACCCGAGTACCTGTCACCTGCCCATTAGAGTACCCGAGTACCTGTTACCAGACCATAAGCATACCTGAGTACCTGTCATCAGACCATCAGCGTACCAGAGTACCTGTCACCTGCCCATCTGAGTACCCAAGTACCTGTCACCAGCCCATCAGCGTACCCGAGTACCTGTCACCTGCCCACCTGAGTACCCGAGTACATGTCACCTGCCCACCTGAGTACCCGAGTACCTGTCACCAGCCCATCAGAGTACCCGAGTACCTGTCACCTGCCCTTCAGATTACCTGAGTACCTGTCACCAACCCATCTGAGTAACCGAGTACCTATCTGCAGCCCATCAGAGTACCCAAGTACCTATCTGCAGCCCATCAGAATACCCGAGTACCTATCTGCAGCCCATGTCTCATAAAATATACCTCGGGTGTTTGCTTTCCAAAATGGGGTCATTTTGTGGGTAATTCTACTGTCCTGGTGCTCCAGGGCCTTCAAAAGTGTGATGGGTATGAATGAAATTTTATGTGTAATTTATGCTCCTAGAACGCCTGACGGTGCTCCCTGCATGTTCAGCCTCTGCATGTGGCCAGGGTGTGAAAAAGTCTCACGCATGTGGTATCGCCATACTCGGGACGAGTAGCAGAATATATTTTGGGGGGTATTTGTTGCTATGTACATGCTATGTGTTAGAAATATCTTATAAATTGACCACTTTGTGTAAAAATAAAAGCGTTTTCATTTTCTTTCCACATTTTTCGAAGACTTGTGGAAAAAAATTAACCATTCAAAAGACTCATAATGCCTCATAGATTATAGGTTGAGGTGTTTGCTTTCCAAAATTTGGTCATTTTGTGGGTAATTCCATTGTCCTGGTGCTCCAGGGCCTTCAAAATTGTAATAGGTCGTTAGGAAATTAGATGTGAAAATTCTGCTCCTAGAGTGCATGACGGTGCTCCCTGCATGTTGGACCTCTCTATGTGGCGAGGCTGTGAAAAAGTCTCACACATGTGGTATCGCCATACTCGGGGCGAGTAGCAGAATGTTTTTTGGGGTGTAATTGGAAGTATGCATATGCTGTGTGTGAGAAATAACTTGTTGTTATGACAATTTTGTGCAAAAAAAAAAAAAAATAATAATAATAATTTCTTAATTTTCCCAAGAATTGTGGGAAAAAAGTACAACTTAAAAAAACTTGCCATGCCTCATACTAAATACCTTGGAATGTATACTTTTCAAAATGGGGTCATTTGGGGGGTATTTGTACTTTCCTGACTTTTTAGGGCCTCAAGAATTGAGATAGGCCATCAGTGCATCAGGTGTGATCAATTTTCAATGATTTGCACCATAGCTTGTAACTTTTACACAGACCAAATAATATACACATTTGGGTTATTTTTACCAAAGATAAGTAGCAGTATAGGTTTTGGCCCAAATTTATGAACAAAAATTACTTATTTGCAAAAGTTTATCACAGAAACTTAAAAAAAGTGGGTCTTTTTCAAAATGTTCACACTTTTTTCACTTATGCCGTAAAAATAAAAAACACAGAGGTTCTTAAATACCACCAAAAGAAAGCTCTATTTGTGTGAAAAAAATGATAAAAGTTTTGTTTGGGTGCAGTGTAGCATGAGAGAGTAATTGTCATTCAAAGTGTGAGAGCGCTGAAAGCTGAAAATTGGTCTGGGGGTATAAACGTCCTATATTGAAGTGGTTAACATCAGTTATTGTGACTGGCTAATTCAGAACACAAACACATCCCTAATTATGAGGCAGAGTGTAAGAGATATGCAACATTTTTTTTATCGCCACTAAACAACAATTTTACTTCGTTATTAAATTAATTGCACAGATTAAAGGTCACATTAAGACCCCTTTCACACTGGGACATTTTGCAGGCGCTTTAGCGCTAAAAATAGCGCCTGAAAAACTCCCCCCAATCTACCCCAGTGTGAAAGCTCGAGTGCTTTCATACTGGGGCGGTGCGCTTGCAGGACAGGAAAAAAAGTCCTGCAAGCAGCATCTTTGGGGAGGTGCAAGAGTGGTGTATACACCGCTCCTCCTCCACTCCTGCCCATTTAAATGAATGGGCAGCGCTTCCGAAGCGGCTAAACACCGATTTGGAAGCATCGTGCGCCGGTGCTTTTAACACCTTGTTAACCACTTCTTAGGGGTTAAAAGCGTCCGCTGTCGCCCGAATAAACCCCGCTTAACAGCGGTAAAGCCACTAAAACTAGCGGTGCATTAACGATACCGTCTTCTTGATAACCAAAGAGTTTTTGTGGCAATGTAAATTCCAAACTACTAAAACAATCTTCATATCCAGTTCAAACAGGAAAAAAAATTAAAGTGACACTAAACTATGGTTTAACCACATCAGTACTGGGAACAAAAACTCCCTTCCTGCCCAGGCCATTTTTCAGCTTTCAGCGCTATCACACTTTGAATGACAATTACTCAGTCATGCAACACTGTACCCATATGAAATTTTCATACTTTTTTTCACACAAATAGAGCTTTCTTTTGGTGGTATTTAATCACTAGTGGGTTATTTATTTTTTGTGCTATAAATAAAAAAATTTAGAAAATTTTGTGAAAAAATGCATTTTCTTTGTTTCTGTCATAAAATTTAGCAAATTAGTATTTTTCTTCATAAATTTTGGCCAAAATTTATACTGCTACATATCTTTGGTAAAAATAACCCAAATAAGTGTATATTATTTGGTCCTTGTGTAAGTTATAGAGTCTACAAGCTATGGTGCCAATCATTGAAAATTGATCACACCTGATGATGTACTGACAGCCTATCTCATTTCTTGAGACCCTAGCAAGCCAGGAAAGTACAAATACCCCCCAAATGACCCCTTTTTGGAAAGTAGACAGCCCAAGGTATTTAGTAAGAGGCATGGTGAATTTTTTGAATTTGTAATTTTTTCTTATTATATGTGAATAAACCCAATAAAAATGGTTTCTATACATCGTCATATTTAAAACCGGTTTTAAATACTTCTTTTTATGATTAAACGATTTAAAATACTGTCTTTGTTTCTTTTACGTAAAAAAGTGTTTTAAAAGATTTAAAAAAATAAATATCGTGTTTTTTATTTATTGGGTGATCACTAATTTATGGTGGTTTTCTTTCGAGATAAACACACTTTTTTTCCTACGTTTAAAGTATACCCATGTCGCAACGTACTGACTCATTAACAGTAAGTTTTACACTATTGCGACTTTCGACTTTTTAACGGACC
>BLSH010556665.1:257455-293275 GCA_018402905.1 Glandirana rugosa
ACAGATTCCCGCCCAAATTGGTGAGAGTTACAGAGAATGCGGTGAGCCGGGTCTGTCTTTGATTTATTGTTAACCAGTCCTATCATGTTGTGGGGGCGGAGCCACAACCCATGTGTATGCTGCCATGAAGATGCACCAGGAAAGGAAAATTACGGAAAGGTGAGTATACAATTTTCCGTTTTTTTTTCTTTTTTTTTCACAAAATTGTCATATATTAACAGGTTATTTCTCACACCCAGCATGTGCATACCACAAATTACACCCCAAAACATATTCTGCTACTTCTCCTGAGTATCACTTGTCTGAGACTTTTTCACAGCCTGGCCACATGCAGAGGCTCAACATGCAGGGAGAGCAGTCAGGTATTCTAGGGACATAAATTACACATCTAATGTCATGACGACCTATCACATTTTTGAAGGCCCTGGAGCACCAGGACAATGGAATTGCCCACAAAATGACCCCATTTTGGAAAGCAAACACCCCATCGTATAATCTATGAGGCATAATGAGTCATTTGAACAGTTCATTTTTTTCCAGTAGTTTTTGGAAAATGTGGGGGAAAAAATGAAAACGCATTTTTTTTACACAAAGTTGTACATTTATATGATATTTCCAAAACATAGCATGTACATAGCAAAAATGACACCCCAAAATACATTCTGCTACTCCTCCTGAGTATGGCGATACCACGTGTGTGAGACACATACAGAGGCCTAACATTGAACTAGCACCTTCAGGTGTTCTACGAGCATAAGTAACGCATCTCATTTCTCAACCACCTATTACAGTTTTGAAGGTCCTGGAGCACCAGGTCAATGGAATTGCCCACAAAACGACCCCATTTTGGAAAGCAAACACCCCAAAATATAATCTATGAGGCATAATGAGTCTTTTGAACATGTCATTTTTTTACAGTAGTTTTTGGAAAATGTGGAGAAAAAAATTAAAACGCTTTTAATTTTACACAAAGTTATCCATTTATATGACATTTCCAACACATAACATGTATCTAGAAAAAATGACACCCAAAAATACATTCTACTACTCCCCCTGAGTATGGCGATAACAAATGTGTGAGACTTTTACAGGTGATGATTACTGATAGGTGATGACAGTCTCTGACAGGTGATTGGCGATGGTCACTGATGGCGGTCACTGATGGGTGACTGGCGGTGGTCACTGATGGGTGAAGGGTGTCTGGCGGTGGTCACTGATGGGTAACGGGTGTCTGGCGGTGGTCACTGATGGGTGACTGGCGGTGGTCACTGATCGGTGACAGGCAGTGGTCACTGATGGGTGAGGGGTGACTGGAGGTGCTTCCTGATAGGTGACGGGTGACTGGCGGTGGTCACTGATGGGTGACTGGCAGTGGTCACTGATGGGTGTCGGGTGTCTGTCGGTGGTCACTGGTGGGTGATGGGTGTCTGGTGGTGGTCATTGATGGGTGACTGGTGGTGGTCACTGATGGGTGACTGGCAGTGGTCACTGATGGGTGCTGGGTGTCTGGCGGTGGTCACTGATGGGTGCGGGTGTCTGGCAGTGGTCACTGATGGGTGACAGGTATCTGGCGGTGGTCACTGATGGGTGACGGGTGTCTGGCGGTGGTTACTGATGGGTGACGGGTGTCTGGCGGTGGTCACTGATGGGTGACTGGCGGTGATCACTGATGGGTGACGGGTGATGACAGTGGTCACTGATGGTTGACTGACGGTGGTCACTGATGGGTGACTGGTGTTGGTCGCTGATGGGTGACTGGTCACGGTCACTGAATGGTGACTGGTGGTGGTCACTGATGGGTGACAGGCCACAGGTGACTGGTGGTGATCACTGATGGGTGACAGGCCAAGGTCAGTTGATGGGTGACAGGCCACGGTCAGTGATGGGTGACAGGCCACGGTCACTGATGGGTGACACACCACAATCACTGATGGGTGACACGCCACGGTCACTGATGGGTGACACGTCACAGCCAGTGATGGGTGACACGCCACGGTCACTGATGGGTGACATGCCATGGTCAGTGATGGGTTACAGGCCACGGTCAGTGATGAGTAACAGGTGACACGCCACGGTCACTGATGGGTGACACGCCACGGTCACTGATGGGTGACATGCCATGGTCACTGATGAGTGACATGCCACGGTCACTGATGGTTGACATGCCATGATCACTGAAGGGTGACGGGTGACAGGTGCACTTTATGATGGCAGTCTGATGACAGGTGCACTTTATGGGGGCAGATGGGGTGACTGTTGGGTGACAAGTGCGTTGGGGGTGAAGGGGTCAAGTGACAGGTGTGTTTGGTGTTTTAAAGATCAGTAACTCACTGATCCTAGCGCTTCTCTCCTCACACTGGAAACTGTGTGAGGAGAGAAGAGCTAGTAACAGTGAGTTACCACTCTGTTTACATTACAGGTGATCAGCTGTGAGAAGATCACAGCCGATCACAAGGTAACAGCCACAGGCTGATACCAGTGTCGGTGACTGGCAGTGCTCCCTGGGAACACGCCGTCACTGACGCGCAGCGCGCTCCTGATCGCCGTGCAAATGGGGGCAGTACCATTTGTGATCGGCCGTGACTTTGCCACGGCCGATCACATGGTACACAGCCATGACCAATGGCTGTTCACCCCCGTCGGTGATGCGGTGTGTCCTGGGGACATATGACGTCGTCCCAGAACGAGAGCTGTACTGCTCCGCCGTCATTTGACGGCAAGTGGTTAAAGAAAAAAATCTATTCACGTATATGTATTCTTAGCTCAAAAAAAAAGTACCTTCTATTGCTCTCAGCCTCCTTCAAAATACATTTCTTTTTTGCTGCTGTGATCCAACTTCCTGTTAGAGGGTGGCTACATCTGTTATACATGGTCCCACTGTATACTGTATGGAAAGTAGCCACCCTTTCTTGCTTGCTCCTGAGATCGACTAGGGAGTATGGGATGTGTAGTGTGCATAGAGCAGGGCATGTGACAGCTAATGTGCACTACTCATTACAAACAATTGTAAGTGAAGGGAGAAAAGGAGAGGTTTGGGGGCTCACAGAGGATGTTAGAAGGAGGCATAAAAGCATGGTAAGAGTGAATTTCATGAAACATAGATTACAGGGCCACTACGTAGTTGATGTGTGTGGATTCTTTTTGGAGAATAAGGATATAATTTAAAGTTTTTTTTCTTTTGTCAAGAAAAAAATCCCCTCTGGGTGATCTATGTACATTACAAGGATTTTAACAAACTTTGTTACAGTTTCCTACCTTTGTTATTCTGAATACATGCTTATGTGTTTGTCTGTATCCATGTGGGAAAGTGAATCTAATGGGAGTGGTTTCATAATTATCAATCAGATGCAGCACCTGCAGGGCACTAATGAGGAAAGCTGCTGGGTCTGCATCCCTTTAGACATGATTTCCTTTTGGGAGTTAATGACATTATTGTTGCAGGGGATGACTGAATTCTTTTTTTTTTTGGGCAAAAAAAACTTTTATTGTTGCATATAAGACAATAGGTACATTTCAGCAGTAGGTTGATTACATAGGGCATACAGAGACCAGCCAAGTGTGGATGTTTACAGTTGATTTACATATGAGGCTTTAGAGATAACATTAGCACTTCAAACCTGGAGTATGCAAACATCATGGGGGGGGGGGGGGGGGGAACGAAATCAACTCTTATTTTAGAACCAAAGGTTAATATGGGTGACTATGGTACTAATTTGATTAATCAAACCCATGTCTCACCATCTGAGAGCCATCTATCCCATACCTTTGCAAATTTAAGTGGACATCCTCTATTCTTATATATTAGTTTTTTATAGGGTAGAGTATTGTTCACTTCCAGCTTCCATTCCTGAATAGAGGGGGGTTGAGCCCTCATCCAGTGCCGGGCTATTGTTTTTTTTGGCAATAAACAATGTTTCGTTAAGAAATATAACCAGGAATTTGTCAATTTCCAGATCTGGATGTAAACCAAGTAAGCATAACTTGGGGTCTGGGGACACAGGGGATACCATAATATTGTGTAAGAATTGGACGATTTGAGTCCAGTATGTCTGAATGTTCGGGCAAGACCATAGCTGATGGAAAAACGTGCCTGCGGTGGAGTTACACATTGGACACAATGGACTACGTGTAGGCTAGAATTGGGCGAGTTTCACAGGTGTAAGATATGCTTGGTGGATTATATATAGCTGCGTCAATCTGTCTGATAATTTGGGGGAAACCATTTTAGTGTTGTTCAAAACCTCCTCCCAGTCATCATCCTCCACTATTCCGACCTCCGTCTCCCACTTAGATTTGACATCATAAGCTAGTTTTGTATCCTGGGGAAGTCTTATTGTAGTATAGAAGATCGATATCAATTTAGTGAGTTCTGATCCCAAGATGATATCAAGGATAGCGGGAATGTTTAAGGATGGAAGAGGGGTCAAGAATTAGGCTTGTAGAGCACAACGGAGTTGCAGATATCAAAATAGTGATTGGGGAGGGAGAATTCCTCCTTTAGACTCTGGAACGTTTTTGGGCCCTCGTTGGTCATGCCGTGAAAAAGGTAAATTATAACCTGTGCTATCCATATACCAGGGTCCGGTACTGTTAAGTAAGTGAGTATTGTCCCATAGTGGGGTATGTGAGTGGAACTTTGAGTGTTCGTTTTAGGGAGTGCAATGTTACAAATTCTGCGATGATGCGTGGGCATGCCTTCATTGAAAATCAAGGGGGATTCACATGGGTTGCCTCTAAGGATTGCTTGTATTGGAGTGTGAGCAGGGTGGTCAGGACGACGACATACTAAGGATTGGTACCTTTGGAGTACTGATTTGGTAAAGTAGTAGAGATGGGACAGCTGTGAGGCCACATAGTAGTCGCGGAAGTCAGGTACCGCTGCTCCTCCAAGAGATGTAGGGTTTTTCAAAACTGTCCAGGACAGTTTGTGTCTCCTGTGTCCCCAGACAAATACATTTAGTATGGACTCTAGTATCTTAAAGAATTTAAGAGGCACATACAATGGGGCATGCCATAACATATATAGAAAGCGATGGCTTTTTCCCAGCCTGGGCTATAAGATGACTGGAGATGGAGGAGCTTAAGGCACCATGTGGATAGGCGGGCTCAGTCATCTTATACCCCAGGCTGGGAAAAAGCCCTCGCTTTGAATATAGCTGGGTCTGGTAAGCCCCCATACATCAGGTGGTGGATGCACATTGTTTACCAATGCACTGGATGTCATGTTGTGAGAACATTGCATATGTGGACAATCCTGTAATTATATGTTCAAAAGTGAAAACATTGTGGCACAAGTGGACTTATCTCACAGTACTTGTTTAGTGTCATCATTGGACTCTCTTTCTCTTTAGTGCAGCCTTGATTTTAGTACTGTTTCCTATACTTTTTAGTATTTGGCTGCAGCTTGTTTTGGACACTAGCGCGGTTTATTTTTGCCTTATAACATATATAGAATTTTGGGCAATAAAATCAGTTTTATTATGTTTATTCTGCCCATTACTCCAAGGGGTAATTTAGACCAGATCCGTGTTTTATTTTTAACTAATGCTATAAGGGGTTCTAAATTAAAGGGGATAATAATCTTTAAGATGTCTAGTAACCATCACCCCTAGATATTTAAGAGAGGACACTCTAGGTAAGGGAAGAGAGGAACTTTGAAGGGGGGAGGGGTGATCCATAGGTAGAATTTGGGACTTAGACCAATTGGTGCTTAAACTGAATGTTGTCCTACCTCTTCGATGGTCTGTAGGGCCGCCTGTAGTGAAGGTCCTGAATCTGCCAAGTATAGAATGGTAACATCTGCATACATTCCAATTTTTTCTATTCTATCCTGTACCCTTAAACCCACTATGGTGGGATTGTTAAGAATAGCTATGGCTAGTGGTTCAGCAGCTATGGCATATAATAGGGGAGATAGGGGACATCCTTGTCGGGTTCCTCTTTCTAGGGGAAATTGGTCAGATAATTGCCCGTTTACGAATACTCGAGCTTTAGGAGAGCTGTAAAGCAGCTGTACCCATCTGATAAAGTGTGGCCCACACCCAAAACGATGTAGACATTCCACCAAGTACCCCCATTCTTCAGAATCAAAGGCCTTGACGGCTTCCAACTCCGCCACCACCCTGGATCCCGGCTCTTTGTGTGCTGCCTTGAGGTTCATGTATAAACGTCAGATGTTCATGGCTGTGTTTTTCCCGGGCATGAACCCCGTTTGATCTGAATGTATGAGGGGCAAAATTACTGTATTTAGGTGCGTGGCCAGAATTTTGGCCACTAGTTTGATGTCCACCTGTAATAGTGAAATGGGTCGGTAGGAGTCAGGGTATCTAGGGTCTTTTCCAAGTTTTGGAATCACTACAATTCTGGCTTGTCATTGAGGGTGGGAGTTCTCTGGTATTGAATATGTGTTGATATAGGGTCTTAAGCTTGGGAATTAGTAAGTCTGAGTACGTGTCATAAAATTCTAGGGGCAATCCGTCGGATCCGGGGGCTTTGGCTAGTTGAGCTAATGCTATGGTGATGTCATCAGTGGAGACAGGGGTCTCTAGGAGTTTGACCTGCGTCGCAGTGAGTTGGGGTGTAGGGATATTCTGCAGGAATGTTCTAGTTTCCTGAGTGTCATGTATTGCTTGAGAAGTATATAGGGTATTATAAAATTGTTTAAATTCTACCGCTACCTGGGAAGGGTCAGTTATATGGTGCCCATCAGACGTCACCAAAGACACCTCCACGGGGGAGGGGGGGGGCTGATGTCCATGTGGGCCAGGTACACAAGTAGATTGCCTGCTCGCTCCCCGTGCTCAAATATCTTTTGTTTTCCAAAGAAAAGGTGTTGTTTGGCCTTTTCAATGTGCATTTGTGTGACCTTGCGAGACTGTGCTTTCACCCTTGATAATGTCTCTGGGGAAGGGTCCAGGACGTATTTTTCTTCAAGTTCATGGAGTTTGTCCATGGACATCTGTAAAACTAGAGTAGAGGAGCGTTTTAGTCTATTGATTCTATTTATGAGGATCGCGAAAAAATTTAGAGCTATTCAGTCCTCACTGGGTGACTACCAGGGACCTAAGACTGTGGAAAAAGGGTACCACATCCCTAATTAACATGAAGAACAAAAATTTCGAATAGCACCTGGGACTTTAATGGTACCATAGAAAAACCGCAAAAGCCGAAGTAAGTATAAAAATATAATACGTTTTATTCAATTATCATTAAAATTAATCCATAAAAACAAAGATCAAAATATCTTCAAAAAAACCCTTGAATTCCTGCATGATGGTGGGTCCAACTATCGGTGGATATGAACAATCCTAACTTAATACCCTAGTACCTCACAGTGGCCTCTAAATACCAAGCACCACAGCCATAGCACAGTAAAGAATATGGTTTGTTCAAAAGACAATAGCAGGGTGAATAATTAGATGATGTATTCAAATCTCCCGGGTAGACAGCTGGTACGTGTACTTCGACAGTTGGAATCCACGGTCATGCGGTAGGACTCACTCTTAACATGTTTCACGTTTAAATAAACGCTTCCTCAGAAGATAATAGGGTATAGATAAACATTCTTCAATATAGTCAAAAATCTGTAATTACAAACATTGTTAGGAGATTGCATATTAGCTTTGATATTAGCTCAATAGACTTCTGTTGTATATTAATGACTTACTCAAATGGCACTAAAAGGACAGAGCACCCCGCATGTCCAACCGCTCGTCGGCCTTGTTCCACCGTCACGCAATGGATGTGGGAATGTATTGTTTATATTGCCACGTTCTAAGGTATAACAAAAGCTAGACCATTGTACAAATAGATAAATGAAAACGTAGAAAGCAATATAAATATTCCCCAATAGGTGTCAGCCCCGCAAAGCCTCCCATATATATGTGAAACATTGTCAATGCCTATACAGCTCCAAAAATCCCCAAAACTGACACCAATATAGTTCCATCAGAATAATACCTGAAATGCATAGCCAAAATACATTGGGAATTGCACCCAGAAATGTCTCATCCACCTCCAACACTGGTACTCCTATTGTAGGGGCAGTGTCATTGGCCATATAATTTGCAAGCAGGATTTGGCTTGTTTGCCTGTAATATAAAAATAGTGGGGCTTAACTTCCCATTCACAGGGGAGAGCAAAGATATAAACGGCGGGAACATGGTGATCAAAGGGTCGATGTAGAATGACCATAAGAGCCCTGGTTCCCAAGTTCCTAATAGTTCCCAAGTACTTACAGCATGTGTGGGGTTCAATTGTCTCTGTCCAGAAAACGGCGTTCGTCCGACACGGGCGTGTATGCCGCTCGGACGTTGGCGCCATATAAATGTACGTCCCGGCCGTGACGTCACATACGTGGGACCTCCCACTCTAGTGACGCTCAACGACCCGGCATTGGCCCTACCACCTGCGCATGTGCTGTAATAACAGCGCAGGCTAGGGGAGGGACGAAACCCCGGAGCCAACTAGGGGATCCCCCAGTGTGCTCCGGGGGCGCCGCCCATCTCTGACCCCAAGCCCGCTCTGGGCCGGGCGATGAGGATCAATAATGGACGACGCTTTCAGCCGCACACCCACCGATCCTACCACCCAACTCCTACGTCCCAACTTGGGACAGAAGGAGAAGAGACAAAGGACTGCGCCATCTAGTGGACAGCCGACACAACAGAAGGGCTGGTACTCTATCCCTGAAGTGCCAATTCACAAGATAAGCAAAACCCATAACATATATCATAAAATGCAATAAACAAACATAACTATCGTTTGTGGGCAGATTAACCAATCATAGTGTGTGTATTGACATGAACCATAATAGGCCAATTTAGAATGAACCAACAGATTCATAAAAATGGTTTAAATGAGCATATCTCATTTAACCCTGGGGGATGGATAGCATCCAAACGTTCTATCCATAGGGTTTCTCTCTGTAATATCTTTTTGTCCCAGTTACCCCCTCTAGGGTCCTGTGGGACTATTTCTAGAACTGTAAATGAGGCGCATTTAGTGTCGTACCTATGATACAAGTCCAGGTGGCGACTAACCGGGGTGACCATTTTTCCTCCTGAGGAGTAATATATATGGTCATGCATCCTTTTCCTAAATGGTCTAAAGGTTTTTCCTACATAAAAGGCACCGCATTTACAGTTCATAAGATATATAACGCCTTGTGTATCACAGTTTGCATGGAACCTGGGATAGAACATTTGGTCATCAGGTAATCAAAATTTAGTGCCCTGGTGAACCCAGGGACACATATCACATTTTCATTTAAATATGCCCCAGGGCTGTTGTCTTACGTTGGATTCACATGAATAGTGACTCGCTGTGAGGTGACAGCGTATCGAGGGTGCCCTACGAAAGACCATTTCGGGGGCTTCCTTGACATATTTTGAGACATACGGATCCTGATGTAAGATATGCCAATGTTTCCCTATGATTCCCCGCAGCTCCTGATGTTGTATTGAAAACTGAGTAATGAACTTAACTGTTTTGTGTCGTGGACGCATAGTGGGCTTATAGAGCAGAGATTGTCGATCTTGTTCTAAGGCTTTATTGTAGGCTTTCTGCAAGAGGGTTTTACTGTACCCTCTGCATAAAAGCCTTGATCGTAAGCCTGCTGCTTGCTTATGGAAGTCTTCCATTTGTGTACAGTTACGTTTCAAACGTACATATTGTGCGTAAGGGATACTAAGTATGAGTGCTGGTGGATGTGCACTGCTGGCGTGTAAAATTGTGTTACCTGCTGTTGGTTTACGATACAGATCCGTTGCCAGGCATGAATCCTGATCCACAAATATCTCAAGGTCCAGAAAACTTATTCTGGAGGGATGGTATGACAATGTAAAAGTCAGGTTGAAGGAGTTTATGTTGAGGTCCTGCACAAATCTGATAAGTTCAATCTCTGGTCCTGTCCAGATGATAAAAATATAATCTATGTATCTGTACCAACATAATATGTGCTGCATAAACCCCTCCAACCTTTCCAAATGCCATACATCCCTCTCCCACCCCCCCAGGTACAGGTTGGCGTAGGCCGGCGCACAACATGTGCCCATGGCCATGCCCTGCACCTGGAGGTAGTGGGTGTCATCAAAAACAAACCAGTTGTGGGTTAGAATAAAGGATAGCAGGTCCAGCAAGAACTCGTTAAAGTTCCATTGGGTATTTGGCTCTTCCATCAAGAAGGAGCGTATAATCTCAATTCCCTTATTGTGGGGGATAATTGAATATAGGTCTCAAAATCCGACACCACCATGCAACAGTATGCCTCAATATAAAAAGGAGTCTACATAGCGTAATACTGTATCGGCAAATGAATTTATTAAAAAGGTATCACACTTACATTTTAAAAGTGTCAATCAGGCAGTAAGGAATTCCATAAAAACGAATAAAAGCGTAGTGTGCAAACTGAGCAGGTCCACTTCACTCCACTTTGGGTGAAGTGGACCTGCTCAGTTTGCACACTACGCTTTTATTCGTTTTTATGGAATTCCTTACTGCCTGATTGACACTTTTAAAATGTAAGTGTGATACCTTTTTAATAAATTCATTTGCCGATACAGTATTACGCTATGTAGACTCCTTTTAATATTGAGGCATACTGTTGCATGGTGGTGTCGGATTTTGAGACCTAGCTGGAGACTTGCAGGAGTTCCTGGTCGGAGGTTGAATCACCTAACAGATTGCTGTATCCGTGTTGGAGTTTGATATCCTGGTTGTGGACCCCCGGGGAGTTCTCAACAGACGGTGGGACTGGAGCCACACAGGAGCCTAGAGGATGTCTATGTGGGATTAACTATACGCGCCTTTTCCTCTTATCGCTGGTAAGAGTACCTTTTACACTTTTGTTGGTGGTGTACAACACATGATGCAATGTTTCTACAATCATTGAAGATATACGATTAATGTTTCGGATGTCTTGATCGGATTGAACACATTTTTCTTTATTTTGGACTTATTTTCGGTTGTTATTCACTATAGTGTTACATTGTAATATATACGGTGTTTTTCTAGCGCTACACTTTTTGGTTCACATTTCTGCACAAATTGGAAGTTTTGTTGTGTTAGCTGCTTTAGTTTTCCTTTTCTCCTCTTTTTTCACCATTTCAGGATAGCGCAATATTTTTTCATAATTTTTGTAATTGAATATAGTGCTTCTACATCAAGGGTCACCAGGAACGCCCCAGGGGGGACCTGGTGACTCTCAATGTGTTTGATCAGATCCAAAGTATCCCTGACATAGGAGGGTAGACTGATGACGTGTTGCGTAAGGAAGAAGTCCACAAATCTACTGGCGTTTTCACATAATGCTCCAATCCCTGATATGATGGGCCGTCCTGGTGGGTGAACCAAATCCTTATGCACTTTTGGTAGTGCATAGAATGTTGCTACATGTGGGAATTGGACATTGAGATAATCATATATTTCTTTATCTATTAAAGATTTGGTGTATGCAATGCCGATCAATTCCTTGAATTGGTTTATATATTGAGCAGGTTGCTCAGGACTAATCGTAATATACCAATCACTGTTAAGAAGTATTTGTTTGCACATTTGTTCATAATTGCAACGTGTCATCAGCACTACATTACCCCCCTTGTCAGAGGGCTTAATCACAACATCCGTCCTCCTTTGAGGGACTGTAGGCCTATTTGTTGGGGGGGGGGGGGGCGTGAGATTATGTCTATTATACTGATTGAAATGATGTGTTTTAATTTCACTCGTTACCGAGGATCATTTGGGCGTGTAATTTAAATGCTTCTCATATCATCCGAAGGACAAGGTGTCCTGGTTTTGGTGAAAGAAGAATTTTAATTCTTCCGCTATGGTCTTATGATCTGTTAGCCAATATGGATTCAATTTCCAGGGACGAGGGGAGGGTGGTCCCAGCAACTGAAGATCTGTCCAGTAGGGTGGCATGTTTGGTTTTGGATTGTGTTAACTATAGATTCAGACCTACCTGCCTCATTTGAAGTTGTTCCATTCCACCCTTGGAAATATCACTGCAACTCCACTGACTATCTTCAAGCTTTAGGCCTCATACACACGGGCATATATAAAATAATAAACAAAACGTCGGGCCCGACGTCAAGGAGAAAAAGTCGACGTTTTTCGGCGTTATGCATTGGCGTTTTTGAGCGCTAGTGAGCGTCGGCGTCAATAGACGTTTTTTTAAACAAAATCATTCCTCTGCTATTTTTCAACCTAAAAATGTCGGCGTCAAAAAACGCCAGAAAACGCCGGTACAATATTAAGTGGCGTTTGTTGGCGTCTGTTGGCGTCTCGTGGCGTTTTGCGGCGCTTTTTGACGTCGATGCAGCCAAGGAACGCGCTGGTCGTGGGTTCTCTGATACGCCGACGCCATCTACAGCTCAAAAACGCCGACGTTTTTTATGTGGCCATTGACTAACATGGGGAGCAGAAAAAAACGTCAGTAGACGCCGGCGTCAAAAAACGCCCGTGTGTATGAGGCCTAACATCTTTGATACACCTTTGGAGCTTCACAATTTACCCAACATGTGTGAGATCATTGGATATCTTGTCAGTTTTTGTGAGGTTCCTGGCTCCACCAAGATACAGTGGTATCGAACATTATTTCTATCAACCGCTTGATGACTGTGATTTGGTGCTATACCTGCCACCTGAAGCATATGCCCCTCACCTGCTACTATTTTCTATTCCTGGCATTTAGGATTAACCATTTATGATGACTGTGGCTGTCCTTCCGATTTAGCTATTGGTTTGGGATGTGTGTGTATGGTGTGCTTGGCGGGTAAAGCATCACAGGCGCCTGGTCCATTTTTAACTGACAACGTTGTCATGATGGTGGTGGGATGGTTTGTCTTGTTCAATATACCATTTGATCTATGTTTGTTTTTGTCTGTTTTTATTTAATACACTTAGTATTGATTATTATAGTTATTTAACTTCTCTTAATTATTTGGGGCATATTCCCAGTGGCTCCCTGCCTGTGGCCCTGTATGACACCCTCTCTCTTAGGTGTCTATTTTTTCTTGTTGGCTGGCATAATCCCCGTTTAGTGCCACGGAGCCCCACGCAGACTTGTTGTGAGTGGTATTGCCCCCAGGGAGGGACCAGTTACGGTTCTCCCCCCCATTAATATTTCCCCAGGCGGGTCTGACTATTTACCTTTTTCTAAATTGGCATGATCTGACAGTATGAGCGGGGCAAAGCCCGCCCTCATCACAGATGGCAATAATATTTTAGAAACAATAATAAAGTCAATACGGGACATAGAATTATAGCTGGCAGAGAAGCGCAAGTATGCTTTGACAGTGGGATTGAGGTGTCTACCAGTGAAATATCTGTCAATGTTCTATACAATCTAGTATTAGTAAGGGGGAGGGTGTTCCGCCTCCAGCATTTACACGATCAAGGGCAAACAACAGTGTCATATTGAAATCCCCCATCCACACAGTCGGTATTCATTAACCACTTCCGAGCTGTATGGAAGGGACATAACATGCTAGAATCAATATTGGAGACCCCTGAATAACAACATGAACAAAAATATACCGTCCACCGTACTCATCAACGAGAGTAGCTCAAATAGGACTGATTTAGCTGTCAGGAGGGAGACCACCCTGGACATAGGGGTATGGACTGAGTGGTATGACCAGCCCATCCAGGGACGTCTTTGTGCAGCCTGTAAATGGCCAGTTGCATGAGTTTTGACTAATGCAACAATTTGCGCTTTTTGCGATTTCAGGGATTTAAGCACAGCTGTGAGTTTGATGTCATCCCTCAATCCCCGGACGTTTCACGTCAGAAACTTGGGATGTCACAGGTAACAACGGACCAAACTGGATGGAGCCTTCAAGCAATTGAACATGGTCTGAGGTGTAATCAAAAAGTATAGGAGTAGAGAAAATATTTGTATGGTCTTAAATATAGTAGGTGTACCATACAGTGCACTACAAAGTAAAACAGATGCTTAACCGGAGCAGTCTATTGTACCCAGCTCAGTGCCTCCCCAACATTGCGTGAGCATAAAGTCCCCGAATCTGGGTATGAAAATTTCCTGCCAGTGTTTGAGTTGCACTGGCGGCACCATGATTTGAGGAGAAGCAGTGAATAGTAGCATATCATACCCATAAGTAATTACGAACCTAACAGTTAGTACTAGGGGGCAACATCTTCTCTGGGTAGAACGTGGAAAAGTAGCAACTTGTAAACCAAGTCCAACATGTTGGTAGTCCCTTAGAGGCTGCCATTGGGGGTAAGTTATAAAGTAAAGTAAAAAGGGCAATGTCACTGATAAGGCCTACCTGTCCTGGGCTACAAGGTTTCGGCATGTATTCCAAAAGGAGATTGTTAGATTACTTGCCTAGGTCTGGTGTAGTCAGATGTCTCCATTAGCCTGAGAAACAGTATAAAGCTCAGCAGTATATCATTGGTAATGTCATTAACTACACAGAGATAGTAGCATTATTAGGCAATAGGGCATAGTCTTGTTGGCAGGACTATACTATGCTGTCTGGATGTATAGATGGACAGTCACAGCAATATACTCACAATCCGAGCGGGACATCAGAGGTCAAATGACCCAGTCATGGACGGCCATCAATCCAGGAGGAAGCCGCTCAGGGTTGTCAAAGAATTGCATGTGGCCGTCAACCTCCACTCTCAGGCGTGCAGGAAATAGCATGGCATATTTGATATGTTTGACCCGTAGTCTTCTCTTAACATCCTGAAAACGGGATCTTTGTCGTTGGACTTCGCCGGAGAAGTTGGGAAATACATTTGTAAGGAAGCTGTTGTGGCCCCTGGAAAGCCTGTGTGCGGGCACACATAGCGTGTGCGTGCACGTGCTTGGGTGCGTTCGCGTGCACCGGCATTGGCGCCAAACGGCCTATTTAAGCTGCCTGATCCCTGTAGCTGGTGCTGTCCATTCTACAGTGTCTAAGCACCTGTGAGCCCCAGCTCTGTACCTGTTAGCCTTTTCCTGTGATCCTTCATGTTTCCTGAATAGACCCGGCTTGTCCTGACCTGCTGCTATCTGCCTGCACCAGCCCCCGGCTATCCACGACCATCCGATTGTCTGACCCCTCTGTACTTCTGCTGCCAGCCCGGTTACAAACTTTGCTTGGACTTGACCATTCTCCTGCCTGCTCCTTTATACCGCACTGCCAGCCAGTTGCCGACCATGCCTGTACCACCACTCTGCTGATTTGCACGACCGCCCTGAGATCTCACACAACTACATCAGTGACCATGCAGCCCTCGTGCCATCCTGCACTCCCGGACCACCTGTCTGCTCTATCAGTGGGTTCCTGAATCAGGTGCGCAAGAGTGATTGTTCCCTGCACAAGCCAGACTCCACCACCAGGGGCGTGACAGTAACGGACAGCCATGTCCGAGTCTGCGCAGGGAACATCCTCTGCTATGGAAGAACTGAGTGCTCATTTGGCCGGGCTCACGCAGGCGGTGAAAAACTTGCTAGAAGGCTATACACGGTTGGAGGAACAAGTGCGTGAGCTCTCCGTCCCCGCTGCACCTGGAGTGGGAACTGCATCCGCCCGCACCATTGTAGCCCTGCCATCAGAGCCTAAGGTCCCCCTTCCTGACAAGTTTGTGGGGGATCAAAGGAAATTCAGATCGTTCCGCAACTCCTGTGAACTCTAATTTGGTCTGCAGCCCTGCACCTTCTCCTTGGAAACCACGAAGGTGGGGCTTGTGATTTCACTATTACAAGGAGAACCCCAGTCCTGAGCTCATCGGCTCTGGGAAAAGAGAACGCCCGAAGTTGCCACCCTTAATGCGCTATTTGACGCTATGGCCAGATTACACCAGGACCCCCACCCAGCGGAAGCTGCCTTGCATGCCATACATAAGGGCCGATGCACTGCCGAGGACTATGTCACTGAGTTCAGACAATGGAGCGCTGATACGGCATAGAATGATGCAGCGTTCTGCTACCAGTTCCGCCTGGAATTATCGGAGCCCTTGAAGGATGAGCTTGCCCGCGTCGGGGTCCCTCCAACCCTGGACGCCCTCATAAATCTGGCAATCCAGATAGACCGGCGGCTCAGAGAACACCGGGCAGAAAGGGCTTCTGGAACATCTGGGGCCCCGTGCCTCACATGGATGATGCCCAGTGTTCCCTCCAGCTCTGTACCATCTGACCAACCAGAGCCAATGCAGATTGACCTTCTCTGCCTGCCGTTCATGCCAGAGGAGAGACAGCGATGCCGTGCCCTTAATCTGTGCCTGTATTGCGGGAAACCCGGACACATGGTGAGGACCTGCCCCTCCAAATCCGGTAAGTGGCACCGCAAGAGCAACAAGGATGAAACGCCTATCACCAGTAATGTCTCTCACTTGACTCTTTTGATCTCATTGCAGCTGCCCGAAGGGAACATCCAGGTACCGGCCATTATTGATTCTGGAGCATGTAGTTGCTTCGTGGACCAAGATTTTGCATCACTACACCAGATGCCCCTGCGTCCCAAGATGCACAGAATGACCATCCACTTAGCCATCGCATCCCCGCTTTTCCCCATTATCTTGGGTCTTCCATGGCTTAGGGCGCATAGCCCCTCCATCAATTGGTCTCCTGGGCACCTTCAGTTCCCTTCGGCATACTGCACCCGGCACTGTCTACTTCCGTCCCAGGACGGTGGTCCCTCACTCCTAAGTCTAGATTCTGAACCTGATCTGGAAACCTGCCAAGCAGTCCCTCTAGCTTATCACGATTATCTAGATGTTTTCAGTAAGAAAGGAGCGGACCAATTACCTCCACAACGGTCTTATGACTGTCCTATTGAACTTCTTCCCAGAACTGAGGTTCCCTTTGGCCATATCTATCATTTGTCTGAGCTTGAGCTATCACCCCTCAAGGCTTACTTGGACGAAAACCTAGCCAAGGGATTTATCAGGCCTTCTATGTCCCCTGCCGGGGCCGGCATATTCTTTGTCGAGAAGAAGGACCATACACTTTGCCCCTGTATCGACTACTGGGACCTAAAAAGATTACAGTCAAGAACAGCTTCCGCTAGTTCCAGAGCTCTTCCAGAGACTAGGGTCGGCCACTGTGTTTACCAAGCTGGACCTCCGAGGAGCCTATAATCTGATCGGCATCCGAGAGGGCGACGAGAGGAAAACCGCTTTCTGAACCCGCTTTGGACATTACGAGTACCTCGTCATGCCTTTCGGACTCTGCAATGCCCCGGCCACATTTCAACACCTCACCAATGATGTCTTCCGAGACTACCTGGATCTCTTTGTCATCATTTATCTCGACGACATCTTGATCTCCTCATCTCTGGAAGAGCACCACAAACATGTCTGCAGTGTGCTGAGCCATTTGCGGCAACACAGACTTTATGCTAAGGCGAAGAAATGCGCTTTTGATCGTTCCAGTATGCCTTTCCTTGGGCTGATTCTCTCTGTTACAGGCATCACAATTGACCCTCAAAAAGTCTCAGCTATCCTGGAATGGCCAGCACCAGTAGATAAAAAAGGGGTCCAACGCTTCGTGGAATTCTCTAATTTTTACAGAAGATTCATCAGGGAGTTTTCTGATATTATCGCCCCCATTACCCAGCTCACTAAGCAAGGCCAGCGCTTCTGCTAGACACCTGAGGCACAAAAGGCCTTTCAGGCTCTGAAAGAATTTTACTTCCGTACCTATCCTCAAGCACCCGGATGCAACCCTGCCCTACGTTCTGGAGGTAGACGCCTCCAAGACTGCTGTTGGAGCTGTGCTCTCCCAGAGATAAGGGGTAAGGGCGCTACTCCATCCTGTTGCATTCTTCTGCCGTAAACGTTTGGCCCCAGAGAAGAACTATGATGTGGGGGACAGGGAGTTGCTCGCCATTAAGTCGGCACTTGAGGAATGGCGCTATCTACTCGAGGGAGCCCAGCACCCCATCCTGATCTATACAGATCATAAAAACCTGGAGTATCTCAGGACTGCCAAGAGACTTAAGCCCTGTCAGGCTCGCTGGGCCCTCTTCTTCTCCAGGTTTCAATTTCATCTTACGTACAGGCCAGGGTCGAATAATGTTAAGCCCGACGCCTTATCCCGAATGTTCTCTGAACCTGGAACATCTGCTTCTCCGGACACTATTCTCCAGCCTAGAAACGTCCTGCCATCCCAAAATGACCTGCTCTCACAGATCCAGAGAAGTTCCTATCACCCACAAACCGATGGCCAAACCGAGAGGACAAATCAAACCCTAGAGCAGGCATCCTCAAACTACGGCCCTCCAGCTGTTGCGGAACTACACATCCCATGAGGCATTGTAAAACTTTCACATTCACAGACATGACTAGGCATGATGGGAATTGTAGTTCCTGAACAACTGGAGGGCCATTGTTTGAGGACCCCTATCCTAGAGCAATACCTCCGTTGCTTCTCATCATTTTCACAAAACGACTGGGTCACACTGCTGCGACTGGCAGAATTTGCTTATAACAACTCCATTCACTCTGCGATTAAACAGTCGCCATTCTGGGCTATCTATGGCTTTCACCCCACAGTACTTCCCAGCTTGTCAGCGTGGTACCAGCAGTACATGAAACTACCAAGTTCTTCAAAACCAATTGGAAACTACAGCAGGAAACACTGGCAAAAACTCAAGAACAGAGCAAAGCCATGCATGACAGAAGAAAGCATGGAAAACTGGATCTTCAGCCAGGTAACCAAGTCTGGCTGTCTACAAAAAATGTAAGATTAGCCTGCCCATCCAAGAAACTGGGTCCGAGGTTTATTGGCCCCTTTCCAGTCAAAAGGAGGATCAATCAGGTCTCATACAAACTTGAGCTTCCATCATCCTTGCGGATATATCCAGTATTCCACGTCAAGTTGTTGAAGCCAGTGACCTTGAATCCTTTTCCAAGTAGAGCAATTGTTCCCCCCGCTCATATTGTGATTGATGGGGAGGAGGAATTCGAAGTCGAGTCAGTACTGGACTGCAGGAAGAGGGGCGGTGGGATCCAGTATCTTGTGAAATGGAGGGGGTACGGCCCCGAGGAGAGCTCTTGGGAGCCCGAAGCCAACCTTCATGCAGATGAATGTATCCAAGCATTCAAGGACAGCAATCCTGCCAAAGTTGCCAAGTTGGGCATCCGGAGACTGCCCATTGGGGGGGGGCAATGTAAGGAAGCTGTTGTGGCCCCTGGAAAGCCTGTGCGCACATAGCGTGCACACGCACCTGTGAGCGCCGGAATTGGCGCCAAATGGCCTATTTAAGCTACCTGATCCCTGTAGCCAGTGCTGTCCATTCTACAGTGTCTGAGTACCTGTGAGCCCCAGCTCTGTACCTGTTAGCCTGTTCCCGTGATCCTTCCTGTTTCCTGAATAGACCTGGCTTGTCCTGACCTGCTGCTATCTACCTGCACCGACCCCCGGCTATCCACGACCATCCGATTGTCTGACCCCTCTGTACTTCTGCTGCCAGCGCGGTTACGAATTTGGCTTGGACTTGACCATTCTCCTGCCTGCTCCTTTGTACCGCACCGTCAGCCAGTTGCCAACCCTGCCTGTACCACCACTCTGCTGATTTGCACGACCGCCCTGAGATCTCACACTACATCAGTGACCATCCAGCCCTCGTGCCACCCTGCACTCCCGGACCACCTGTCTGCTCTATCAGTGGGTCCCTGAATCAGGTGCGCAAGAGTGGTTGTTCCCTGCACAAGCCAGACAACGTTGCTGAAGGGTATATTCCCTTGTTCGCTAGTCAGCCGGAGGATCTTGTACTGGTCCTGGAAATTCAAAAATTTGGCTATAAATGTCCAGGGCTGTACCGCAAACATGACGGAAAAGGCCTCTCTCCCATATGCTTTAATCAATAGGTCCTCTAGAAAGCCTACTGCATCTGGTCCCTCCGACCTCTCGGAAAGCCCTATAAAGCGGTGATTACATCTTCTGAGAAGATTCTCCATGTCGTCTTGTTTCGCTGCGAGCTGCTGTATGTAACACTGCATTTCTTCCAGAGTGTGCTGAAGAGGATGCAGGGTGTCTTCCACCGTGCTTATGCAGGTTTCTGTCTCCTTTACCCTGTCCTTCAATTTAGACACATCCTGGCGGATGACGGAGATCTCGATTTTCATTTCATCTATTTTTGCAGTGAGTGTGCTCTGGCAGAGGGAGACCGCCTCCAGTGTTTTCTCTGTGTCCATCGCAGAACGTTTTGCAGCAGGAGAGGTGATGGCGCCATCTTCAGCCTGCATGTCCTTGTCCTGTCAGCGATATTTCGCTAGCTGGCTGGCAGCTTCCAAGACCTTCTTTAGCGAAGACATGATTCCAGGTGATCTCGGGATGTAAGTACAGGAGTGGTGAAGTGCGGAGCTCTCTCTACATGCGACCTACTCCATCGTGCTCCAGGCCACGCCCCAGGGATGCCTAAATTCTTACTTGTATCTCATTGTAGACTTCTGGGAAAATCAGTGAGCCAATCACACAAGCAGAAATTATGTTCCTGGGAGGCGTTCTGTACACATTTTGTGTACTGAACACCTCCAGGTAGCCATATTGCATTTTACAGAAAATTACAGAGCTGTGGATTGGAAAGGAAAGGTCATTTTTAATAACATTAAATTACAATATGACTTGTGTCGCAACTGTATACGCTATATTATTATTTCTTTGTTTTAATTTTTTTCCCCAAGAAAGTGGAGTTACCCTTTAATGTCACTTTAGTAACAAATAAGCTAATTTTATAAATGAATGAAGTTAGACAAAAGCAAGTGTTACAAAAAATATCCTTATTTTATAACATAAAAATAACAAAGGGCCAGTGCAGTTAAACAACAGGATCATTTCCTTTATCTTTTGAGAACTCTATTGGTTAAATATCTGCACACCAGTTCCTTGGTCTGCATACCTGTTGTGACCATTATTAGAGGATTCCACTCTCCCTGTTTGACTACAGGCGGTCCCCGGGTTACTAACTAGATAGGGACTGTAGGTTTGTTCTTAAGTTGAATTTGTTTGTAAGTCGGAACAGGTACATTTTTTAAGTGTAGCTTCAGCCAAAAAAACTATTTTTAAGCTATTTGGATAGCATAGGGAAGGGTTATCACCCCTGTAATGTTTGTTTTGCTGTCTATGTTTATGTTCAGAAGATTTCACCTCACTTCCTGTCGCAATGGTAATTGGATTTTCAAAATTTTGGGTTGTTTTGGAAACAAACCTTGATGATAAAGCATCAGTGGAGACACCTTTTACCCATAATAACTCTTACAGGAGTGAATTTCTCCTTCCTAGGTATTGATTTAATCTCACTTCCTGTTGTCTCCCTCCGTTTGTAAGTAGGAGTCATTTGTAAGTCGGATGTTTGTAACTAGGGGACCGCCTGTATTGCTTTATATTGTTGAGAATGCACAAGGAGGTACCCAAAGAAAGTGGGTGGTAATTCCCAAAAACCAAAAATATTGGAGTATCCTAGACATATATACAGTGGTACCTCGGTTCATGAACGCTTCTGTTCTCGAACAGAAGAGTTCACAAGAAATTTCTTTGGTTCGTGAACAAACACGATTTACGGCTATTTTCCCTGCTCTGGTGAGATTGCGGGTCACAGAGAGAGACACTGAAAGTGTACAGTACTCTGAAGACACTTACAGTACAGTATTGAGAAGCTTTTTGGTGTGCTTTTTAGCACATACATACTGTACTGTACATCCTGTATGGCTCCAAAAAAAATGCAGAGTAAGCATGGTGGCAAGAAGACAGTGCAGAGCAGTAATGCAGGTGACAAGAATCTGCAAAGCGCAAATGCAGGTGACAAGAATGTGCAAGGTTAGTGTTCTCTCTCTTCATACTGTACTGTACTTTTTCCCATAGCTTTGTGGTACAAAAACAAAAAGCTCAGAACTTATTAACCTAATTTACATTTAACCCAATGGGAAAATTTTGCCTCGGTTCGCGATCAATTAGATTTGCGTCCAGTCGGTTCACGAATTAAGTTTGTGAACCGAGGTAGCACTGTACTGTATATGGGTGGACTATCTTTTAAGGTTAATACAGTTTCTCATATATTGTATTGTAATCATGCCAGCTTTAGGAATTGCAGAACATCCACGCTTACTAGGTTATTAAACATATCCCCAAGAATACAGGGTGAATCACTATGAGTTTTAATGTGATGGCATTTAGACACATGCTGGTTGACAATGGGAAACCTTCACCAGTTTTCCAGTATTTTGGAAAGCTTAAAGAACACGATATTTCCTGGTCTGTTTTATTTTATCTCAATTACCTGTTTGACTCAAGCACAAGAAAAAAAAACAAACACTTTTTTCAACAACGCTTTTATTGTTAAGTGGAACATTTCTATAAGAAAATAAACATAAAAACCATCAGAATATACAAAAATATCTAAATGCCTAGAAAATAGAATACCTGAATATGCTTTCTAAATTCAAGCAGATTCTAAATGTTTCATTCATATTCTAAGCACAATTGTTTTGCAGTGTTAAGCAGAACATAGGATATATATCTTCTAACAATAAAAATAGCTATTTTTTTCCTCACCCGTTAAAATAGGTTTTGAAAATACCCATACTACAAATAACTACAGGGATGTCACGCTCAATAAAATTTAAGGAGAACCTGCCAATTGTTTTTTTTAGCTGTTTACGTCATATCTAGAGCCCTTTATAATTTGACAAAAACAAAGGTTTTCCAAATCCCACTGACTCAAAAAAGTAAAATTCTGAACTCCACATGCAAATGCAGGTTATAGGTTTGTAGGCAGACTGTATATTGCAATTACAGAAAAAAAATGTTTATAATGCCATTCTAGTTCTTCTATTTTGTAAATTGTTATATATATATATATATATATATATATATATAAAACTACTTTCCTGGGAGTGTATAAATCACCAATAAAATGTTAGTCAAAGCACTTCAAAATTACAGAACACTAAGGTACCCATACACCATATTGTACTTATAACACCTAAACAAACATAGGGCACTAGATACATCATAGCTACTGCCACATGGTTGGGTTTGGGCAAGGACAGCACTGTATAATTTAAAGTGACTCTGGGATACTGGATGGTACCAAAAAACTCACTAAGGGGCACTGGACACAAACCACAGGCACTGATGCGTACACGATAAGCGATAGGGGATGGAAACATACTACAGTGTCTGCTTATGAACTGTAATTATTATATGCTGTCTTCAAGTGTTTCATTTTGGAAATACTGCAAAACAAGTGCTGTAAAATACTTAAAGTGGAAGTAAAGGCAAAAGCTAACTAACTCTAAACCTACCCCACCCCATGCTAAGCCTCATCTATCTAACCCTATAAAGAAAAGAACACAATACTTACCCGGTCCAATGCTGAGCTGTCAGCGGCTGCTTCAGTGTACAGGAGAGGCAGCCGACAACGGAAGCCCCATAGTAAGTCTATGGGCGATGTCACTTCCCAGCCTGTGTTGGCTTTCTCCTGTACCCAGAGGGTGCTGCTGAAGACTAGACTGGAGCGGCTTCAGAGTAGGTAATTATAGCGATCTTTTCTTTACAGGGGGACATCAATTTGGTTTAGAATGGGAGTGGGAGTAGGTTTAAAGTTAGTTCGATTTTGCCTTTACTTCCACTTTAAATGAAGGAGAAAACCTGGTGGATAATACATGAGTTGAAAACTTGAAAAAATGCCAGCATGAGAATACTAATTGGATATGTTTTGTCGTAAGACCTTTCAATTTGCAAAGGAACTCGATGTTTGGTAAATTTACAGGACAATGAATATGAGATTTCGTATGCAAATAAAATCCTATGTACAAAGCCATGAAGTGAATGTATGGTAAAAAAAAAACATATATGGGTACCTTAGTGTTCAATGCTAGAATATCAAAGTAAATATCTCTATCTTTTTTTGCGAAGAATACTCCTAATATAGGGATATTGCACACGGTGGGTCTAAGTGACCCGGATGGTGTGCTAATGTATATTTTGCCTTTATTGGTTCTACGGCCAAGTTATCATATGCAGTGAAAGTGGGCTGCCTTCAGCAGGCAAAGATTAAGCACAGGGCCCTTGCATTCTTACATTGTACAAGCATTTTATTCCTAAGCAAAAGGAGTATTGAAAACATCCACATTACCACAAATACACTGTATACTATGCACTATTTAAAAGTGAAATAGAGTGAGTCAACAGGTTCTCCTTAATGTCACACACTAACTACTATCTCCAATAGCAATATCTACTATTGGTAGGAAATTACTGTTTATGGTACTGTAGGGCTCATAATGCTTATAGACATTTTTTTTTCAATGCATATTTTCCAACCCTTGTAAGATGGATGCTATAAATGCTGCAATAAAAGATAATGCATAATAATAATTCCTGACAATCTAAGGAACAATACCCATGTTTACTACTCTACACTTAGTAAGTTTACCACTAACAGACTTGCCTCCAAAAAACATGTAGTGATGTCAAATAAAAAGTGCTCATATGACAGGTGATTCCCTGATACACTATTGTCTTGGCTGTTCTTTTTTATTCTTTAAAAATTGTAGCATTATAGTGCATGTTGAACCATCAATTCTGTCAGTGCTTACCGATTCACTTTGAAAATAAAAGAATTGGGATTATCCACTCTATGCAGGTAGAGTGATGCCTAACCTAATTTTTATGCATCCGACTCCAAGGGTCCTTACATTGGGAACATAAAATGCTTTTGCTTATAGCCTTGCTCAGCTCTGAGTTCATCCAAGAATATTGAAGCACTGAACACACTATGGGTGGTTTATTAAAAGTGGAAAAAAAACTGTCAGTGCTGCTGACATAAACCAATCTTGCTCTGATCTCATAGTGCTGCATAAAGAACAGGAGCTGTAGCTGACCAGATAGCAAAAATAGTCATTTTCAATCCATTTTATACTTTAGCTGGGAGGATTTAAGATTTAAAAAAGTAATACTTCTTCTTCAAGCCAAGAGAGGTAATCAATTCCCTAACAGTTACATTATGATCGTGGTTCAGTGAGCAACCTGTTTGGTTTCTCCATAAAATTTTAGTTTGGGCTAGCATGGTTCACATGATTACTTATTGTTGCAGAAGGCTCTGTCTGCTGTGTTTCCAGTAATACAGTTCAGCAGCGTATGCTGAATACAGTAATGTATGCTAGGTTCTACTCACTTCACTTATGCGGCTGGAAAGAAATCAAATTGGTCATGTGGTATATTAGCCATTCAGGAAGCTCATTTTTATCAATGAGTACAGGGAGTTGCCCTGACTGGTCAAGATGAAGAGGCGGGTGGATAACGTCATAAGCTTCAAATCGGGCAATCAGGGAATGCCTTGTATTAATTGACGAATGGCTGAAATACCACATGACCGACTCAGTTTCTTTCTGGCCACACAAGGGAAATGATCAGAGCCTTCTGCAATAATCAGCAATCATTTGTACCACGTTAGGTCTACATTTTTCTAGCGAAACCAAACATGAAGTTCTGGTTTAAAGCTGAACTCCAGGCATGATCTTAAAGGCAAAACTAAAAAAAATAATGTTACACTTTCCTGCTCTGTGTAGTGGTTTTGCTCAGAACAGCCTCGATCCTCTTCTTCTGGGGTCCCCCGCTGGCGCTCCTGGGCCCTCCATCCTGCCCACAGCGCAAACAGCTTGCCGTGGGGGTAACCAAGCAGACTCGCTCTTACCTTGGTCCTACCCCTTTCTCACTCCTCATTGGCTGTGACTGACAGCCAATGGCTCCTGCTGCTGCCTCAGCTAATGAGGAGGGAAAGTCTCCAGAGAGCTGAGGCTCTCGTGCACATTGGAGTATTAGGGGGGCTGCAGCACACATAAGGTTTTTTACCTTCATGCATAAAATGCATGAAGGTAAAAAACCTTGAGCCATTAGAACCACTTTAATTGCATAAATATATTGGTCCAACTTGGGCCAATGTAAGTATGCATATTTCATACCCAAGGGACCACTGTGGATACTGACAATCACTGTAGTAGGCAGTGCTTCTACAGTGATTGTCACTATCTTCTGGGTATCTTCCTGTGGCAGGGGGTTGCTTCCATCGACCGCTGCTGTTCACATTACACCTTGTATATTATCAGCAAATTCAGGGCATTCTCTTGTCCAATCAAAGAACGCCTTGCAAAAATACACGGCCTCCTGTGAATGTGGCAGCGCATAGCAAGCAACCCCCTGTGATCTGCCTTCAGAAGTTATGCCACACAGCATAGGGTCCAGAAGATAGCAGTGATCACTGTTGTAGCGCCAAATACTACAGTGATTTCTAGCTTCTAAAAGGGTCTCCCAGGTAAGAAACTTGCATACTTACATTGGTCAAGGTTGGACTTCCAGTATGCAAGTATGAAACTATGATCATACCTGGAGATCCATTTTAATTCAGCTTATACTTGGCATGCTACAGATTGTTAGAAATAGTCTACAAACTGACTAAAAAGTTTAATGTTGCTATACAAGGTACAAATGTAACAGTAATTTGCAAATCACCACAATATCAACTGAATAAACACAGGTTATCACTGGGAAGGGGGCAATATTTGTCCATAAAAAGTGAAAATGTAGAAAAAATATAAAATATGTCTGTAATATAAACAGGTCACTTAGTGACACAGACACAACTCTATCGCAATACCCTGAGAAAACTTTTAGTATAAAAAATTGCAAAGTATACAAAAATAAGTTTGCTTGTAAAAAGGAAATACTGGGTCAATAGCCAACACTACAAAGTTAAAACATACAAAAATAAATAACTTGAAACAGTATCAATATTTTAACTATTAGCTTCAGTGAAGCTCCTAGAATATTTGGCATGGTGATTTAACAGGGCTTTCAAAACTACAGCAGGCAAACTTTGCTCTTGTACACGAAAATCCACACGTTACTTGTAGAACATTGTCTGTCCTTTATATCACTTCTTCTTCCTTCCTATTACTGCCAAGTATCTAAAGGGAAAAGATGATAAACAGTTAACTACAAGTCAGCTGTGTAGAGCAACAAATGCAACCTAAGATAACAAAGATACAGCTGAGGTTGGGAAAAGGAAGGAATGATACAAAAGTACTTAAAGGGGTTGTAAGGGTTAATTTTTTTTATTTTTTTTAAATAACAAACATGTTATACTAACCTCCTCTGTGCAAGGGTGTTGCACAGAGTGGCCCTGGTCCTCTTTTTCTGGGGTCCCCCAATGGCGCTCCTGGCTCCTCCTCTTCTCGGGTGCCCCCACGGAGAGTCACATTCCGTGGGGGCACTCGTGCGGGCGCACTCCTGCTGCCGTGTCCATTGACACAGGCAGCAGGACTCGGCCCCGGACTGGATTTGATTGACAGCAGCAGGAGACAATGGCTTCTGCTGCTATCAATCGATCCAATGAGGACCAGAGCCAGCAGCTGGAGCTGCTGTGCTCATCCCCATCGCTGGAATGATCGGGTTCAGGTAAGTAAAAGGGGGCTCTGGGGGCTGCTGCAATACAGAAGGTTTTTCGCTTTAATGCAAAACCCTTTAAAACAGGAACTTTACCCATAACAACTTGATAAAAAATAATGTTCTTTAGCAGGGAACATACATTCCACATTAATAATTATGCTACCAAGATCAATATGTGCTGTAAATTGTCTTTAGCATTGTTCCTGCTTCTTCTTGCCACTTTGCTGAAGCCCAGAACCCCTGAACAGCAGTAAATCATAAGGCGGGAATAAACCAATCTATTTAAAGTGGTTGTTAACCTGTGACAACCACTTTATCCTACAGGTAAGCCTAGAATAAGGCTTACTTGTAGGTGCACTGCATATCTCCCAAACCTGTACAGTTCAGGAGATATGCAGTGTTGAAGCTGTGCCGACGTCATGTCGGCACATGTGCAGTGAAGAAACGGCCTCTGGGAGTGACGTCACATGACTCCGGCCAGTCACAGAGCCAGAGTCGCGGCCCCGAAAGGAAGAGAGGCAGAAGATGGACGTGGCTAGGAGCGGGGACATCGCTGGACGCCGCAGGCTTCGTTTGCAGGTAAGTGGCACATAATGGGCTACTATGCGATGCATAATAGCCCATTATGCTTCTACTTTACAGGGTTATATTGAGGAAGTAAACCCAATCTGGATTTACTTCCTCTTTAACTGTTTCAAAAAACAGTTACATTCCTGGAATGCCAGGATTGCTAAATGTCAGGAGCCAGTCTGAAGAGATCTAGCAGGACTTTTCTGACTAAAGTTCCACTTTAGCCTTGGTTCACACTGATGTGATAAGGGAAACGTACAAGACTCGCTGCATTACCCCACGTTGCACTGCTTGGCAATCCCTCAGCATCCATGAGGTTTGCTGCAAGTGTCAATGTTAGATTAACAACGCCACAAAACAGATTGCAAAATGCAGAGTGATTACCAGCATTGCATGGGTGTGAACATTCATGGGATCCGATTCAGGTGCAGGGAAAAAAGGGTCCTGCGCCATTTTGGTGCGAATGCGATGTGATTTGAGCCATACAAAATGTGGTGCAATTCCTGTGCGAATCACATGTGGTGTTTTCAATGCACCAGTGTGAATTCAGGCTGAAGCCAAACTAAATCCACCAATATAACAGTTTCAAAATACAGATATAACTCTCTTTCAAACAAACTGTCAAACCATGAAATGGCTTGTGTCATAACTGACCACAGCAGCATCACGGCAGTTGATGATCAAACAGAGATCAACATAGCAGCTACCATGGCTGAAAACAATAGGAGGGTCTAGTTATGCTTTAAGGCCCCTTTCACACTTGTGCGACTTGGGACTTCAAAGTCGCATGACAAGTTGTACCCCATGATTATCAATGAGTACCATTCATATCTGTGCAACTTCAAGTTGCAACGACTTCAAAGTAGTCCCTGCACTAATTTGGTCCGACTTTGATGTGATTTGAGGCTCATAGACCTCAAGATTACACAGGCATTGCTTAAAGTCACATCAAATTTGCGGTAAAATCAAAACTAAACTGCAATACTAAACTCCCCTCTAGTGATGTGATGTACACAGCTTCCCTCTCTGACATCTTCGATCCCGCCTTCTGCAGAGCCCTGAATCTTTGGCTAGCCCACCTGGAATCACATAATTTCCATGTGCGCACACAGAAATGTAATGCAAAGAAAGTGCAGCACTGAGGCAATCCAAGAATGCACACTGAGCTGCACATGTGTAGCTCATTGTACATTCCAAAAAGGTTTCCAGGTAAAAAGCTTTCATTGCAGGATTAAAGACCTTCTAGCTCCAATTTTTTAAGACAAAGTTCCACTTTAACTTTCAATTGAAATCATTACAATGCATTCCAGGAACATCAAAACAGCATGTGAATAAAGCCCAAGGGCCCATTCACACCTGAGCGTTTTGTAGCTTGAATATGCCTGAAGCCTGAAGCTATAAACCGCTGGAGGGGAAAAAATCAATGGTTCTCTATGGAGATGGTTCACATCTCCACTCAAAAGCATATTCCGGCGTTTCTGGAACATTTGTATTGCCATTCTATCAATGGAAAAGCGCCAGTCACGCGTATTAGCGCGACATTGGCGTTTGCAAACGCGTGATGTCGAGCGACAAAGCGCGCAACAAAAGGCTTCAAAAACGTGTCGCTCAGGTGTGAATGCCGCCTTAGGCCCTCTTCACGTTGTTGCTCTGTGGTAACGTATAATAGCGTTCTGAATGGCACCTCACTGCACATTCCCAAACTGATACTCCATGCACCTTTCTCTTATGTTGGCTTGCATCATTTGAATGGGCTGCCGTAACACAATGGAAGTTGGCTTACTAAAACTGGAGAATGCAAAATCTGGTGCAGCTCTGCATAAAAAGCAATCAGCTTTCAGGGTTTTCTTTTATCAAAGCTTAACCCCTTCCCGCCCGCACTATAACTGAATAATGGCTACAGCATGGGCTTACTTTGCCGGGGGCTTCTATTGATGTCCTCCAGTGATCGCGCTGCCTGCGCACCCCTGTGGCATGTGGGTGGCGCGCTGTGTGATCGCTGAGGCCTGCGGGCTCGTCTGATCACAGATTGGGGGAAAAGGTCCAATCACAGCAGCCCTTTACCACATGATCAGCTGTGTCTAATGACAGCTGATCACGGACGTAAACACAAGCCGTTTATTGGCTTTTCTTTCATCACACTGACAGTGTGAGGAGAGCAGAAGAGAGTCGATAACCAGCTTGTGTTAAAGGGACATTGGCACTGATAATCAGTGCAGTCCCAATAGTGCTGCCTATCAGTGCCCACCAGTGCTCATCAGTGCTGCCAATCAGTGCCTTCTTATCAGTGTTACCTATAGGTGCTGCTTATCAGTGCCCATTGGTGCCTATCAGTGCTACCTATCAGTGCCTCCTGATCAGTGATCACTAGTGCCGCCTCATCAGTGCCACCTATCAGTGCACTAGGCAGGAAGGGGGTGAAAGTGCCCAGTAGGCAAGTGGTTAATTGAACAAGCTGAAGTTAGAAGCAGATTGACTACCACGCAGAGCTGCGCCAGATTTTTCACTCTCCAGTTTTAGTAAATCAACCCCCTAGTGTTTTAGCAAACCAGAAGTGATTCAATGTAGTGGTGCACTGAATGGAAATGTTGGTGCTGAAACCAAAAATGCACTAAGCTGAAAGCTGAAAACCGAAAATTACAGTTTTTTAAAAATATTTATATTTTTATATACAATTGTCATATGCAGCCTACCTGTGCCTAATTGGCACTGATTGGAAGCACTGATAGGCAGCACTGATTGGTGACACTGATAGGTGGCACTGGCAGGTGGCAGTGGCTGGCACTGACAGGCGGCACTGGATGGTACTGGCAGGCGGCACTGACAGGCGGCATTGGATGGTACTAGCAGGTGGCACTGGCAGAAGAGATGAGAAGATTTACATTGCACAGAGCGCGCTGCTTATACGAGCCGCTCTGTGCATTAAACTGTCACGTAATTACACTGAATGCAGAGAGAGAGCTGTCAGATCTACAAGCTGAGGTCGGAGGTGGGCAGGACCGAACAGCTATCAAACACCCATCCAGCCCCTATCCCATTGGCTGGGGTTTGATAGCTGTTCGGTCCCGCTCACCTCCGACATCAAATTGAAGATTTGACAGCTCTCTCTCTCTGCATTCAGTGCAATTATGTGACAGTTTAATGCACAGAGCGGCTGGTACAAGCAGCACGCTCTGTGCAATGTAAATCTTCTCATCTTCCACATCCATTGTGGGGGTATGTGATGCACACGTACCCACACAATGGATAGTACCCGGGGTGGACCCCGCCACCTTTCGGTTTCGGGCCTTTTTTTGTTTCGGCTGATACCGAAAACACTGATTTTGGCCGTAAATGCCGATAATTTTCGCCAGCCGAAATTTCGGTGCATCCCTATCAATTAGGGTTTTAAACTACTTTAACTACTGTAAACCTTTATTTCTAAAGCTGACCATACATTATACCATTTTCTTCTACAACTTTCCTTTAAATTTACCAAAACCATAAAATATGAGGTCACACCTAAACACTTTCAATTTTGTGTGTAATCAGGCAGGCCCTTGCACTACATAGTTGAAGGTAAATCTAAAGGAAATTGAATTGTCTCGATCTCCACTATGCCTACCCAAGCCTATCTTTACAATTACCATTGTCAGGATCTTGGTGACTGAGACCAGTGTATACCATTCTATCTTTTATTTTCCTTCCTAATCTCTTCCTTCCTCTCTCCTCTTTCTCTCTACTCTTTTGTTTTTTCTCTTTTTTTTTTGGTCTGCTGGATCGTTTAGGTTTGTTAAATGCCTATGCCCTAGATATTACTCATTGGATTATACCCTCCTCCATCACTTAACTCATGGCTCCCATATGCCCGATTAACTTGGCTTCCTATAATTGCAGGGGCTTCAACACTCCAGAGAAGCGGAGCCAGGTGATGTACCACTTTCACAAATTAAGTTCTAGTATTTTATTATGACAAGAAACTCATTTCCTCTCTGGCTCGGTTCCCAACCTACGGAACAGATACTACCATAAGTGGTTCCATAGCCCTAATCCATTATCTAAAACAAAAGGAGTGTCCATAGCTTTCCATAAAACGTTTAACCCGGAAGTGCTAGATTCTCTTGTTGATGAGGCGGGGAGGTTTATATTTCTTAAACTAAAATTAAATGATTTTCTTTTTAGACTTGCAAATATTTATGCTCCTAACATCAATCAAGCGGAGTTCCTCTATACCACTCTCACCAGACTACTTTCCTTTGGGGGTCCCTGCTTCATTGTTGGGGGCGACCTCAATGTGTCCTTCTCACCGCCTACAGACACCTCCTTGGTTAAGTCCTCTATCCCTGCATCTTCCCTAACACGTATTAAATCCCTTCTCCACTATGCACACTTAGTTGATATCTGGCGTATACAAGACCCTGGGGAACGCAACTATAGTCACTTTTCAGTCACCCACAACTCCTATACCAGGCTGGACTATCTCCTGATCTCACAATCTTCACTGGATACTCCTATTCAGTCCTCTATAGGACATAGCCTCTGGTCTGACCACGCCCCGGTTCTCCTATCCCTTGTCCGCCCGCCTAGATCCCGTAGGGGAGTGTCTTGGAGGCTTAATGACAATCTACTGAGAGACTCTGTGTGTGTGGCCGAGATCTCCAAAGCAATCCAAAACTTTATCGTTGACCATTCTTCAGACACTACTGCTCCCCTGACTCAGTGGGAAGCTCTGAAATGTGTACTCCATGGAGTTCTCATTCAACAGGGGTCCAGGCTGAAAAAGATTAGAGCAGACGATATACGTAGACTGTTATCCCGAATCTCTGAACTCAAACCACTTCATAAAAGGGACCTGGCCCCATCCACTTTCGTGGAATTATCCAATGCGCGTAGGGATTTGCGTCAAATTTTAGACTCTCACTCCTTGATCGCACGCGATAGGGCACGAACACACTATTATTCAGTGGCTAATAAATGTGGCCAGCACCTCGCAAGACTTCTTCACCCTAGGCCCCCTCGCCACTCTATCCCATTTATAACCCAAACCAATCAAGCCAAGATCCATCAAAACAGTGGCATAGCTGCCTCTTTCCAACAATATTACACTAATTTATATAATTGACCCCCCTTAATCTACACATACCTCTACCTCCCCCCAGATGGACAACATGCAGGCCTATATTGCTGAGATGGCACTCCCAGAAATTGACCCGCAAGATTCTGCAGACCTGGATGAACCCCTCTCTGTTTCCGGGTTTTTGGGCGCGATTAAGTACTTAAAACCGGCTACACCCCCAGGTTCTACAAAACCTTTGCACCCCTGTTGACCCCGTTCCTGACCCGGGCGTTTAACTCAATAGATGATGCCACTCCCCTGTCCAAAGGTCTTTTGTCCGCAAATGTTTCCATTCTCCTGAAATCAGGCATGGACCCCTCTCAGTGTAGCAGCTACCGCCCAAAATCTCTTTTAAATGTAGATATAAAACTCTTTGCAAAAGTCCTTGCCAACTGCCTATCCCCTCTCCTGCCTAAAGTTATTCGCACAGATCAGGTTGGTTTTGTCCCTGGTCGAGAGGCCAGGGATAAAACAACCAAAACTATACACCTTATCTCCTACATCCAACGTCACCACCTGAGAGCTTGCCTGTTATCCTTTGACACTGAGAAAGCGTTTGACAGGGTAAGCGGTAAGCTGGCACTTTCTCCGTCTCTCCCTAGAACAGCTGGGTCTAGGCCAGACATATGTCTCCAAGGTGATGTCACTCTATTTCCGACCCTCTGCCTCAGTGCTGGTTAATGGCTTCTCATCGGAGCCTTTTGATATATCGAATGGCACGTGCCAGGCATGTCCCCTCTCCCCACTTCTTTTTGTCATAGCTATTGAATACCTGGCGTGTGCCATTTGGCAGAATGGTTCTATTCAGGGCATCCTTACCCCCTCCTCCCACCATAAACTGTCCCTTTACGTGGACGACCTCTTAGTGTATATACAACAACCTCACACGACCTTGCCCTCCCCTCTCTCTGAATTTGAACGCTTTGGTGCCCTCAGCAATTTTAAGTTGAACATGTCAAAAACAGAGGCCCTCAATGTATCTCTACCCCCCTCCACTTTATCGTTACTCCGCTCGAATTACTCCTTTCAATGGCAATCCAAGGGTATTTCATATCTAGGCGTCCTAATTCCCGCCGACTTAACCAGTCTTTTCTCTATAAACTACATTCCTCTCCTTGCGCGTATTAGGAAGGACCTAGAGGCCTGGAGGGGTTCCTCTCTACCTTGGTTTGGCCGTACTAATTCTCTTAAAATGGATATTTTGCCCAAATTATTATACCTCTTCCAAACTGTACCAGTCCTGATACCCAAATCATATTTCGCCTCCCTTCGCTCACTCTGTATTAAATTTATCTGGCATCAAGGTCTAACCCGAGTTAAATACAAGTTATTAACCCTCCCGAAGCTCCAGGGGGGCAGGGGATTACCAGACTTTGAAATCTACCATAAGGCCACCAACATGGCTCGCATACTTGAATGGTTCCCCCGTCCCATCCCTAAGGCTTCTGTGATGATGGAGCAAGATCTAGCACCTGTGGACCTCTGAGCCTTGTTATGGGGATATAAGAAAACTTTACCCCAACTGAACTGTCTCTCACCCTTAACTTCGGCCGCTTTAACTCTATGGTACAGAAGAGGGCTTTGCTCTATCCTATCCTCAGACCCTTCCCCCCTCACGCCTTTATTTGACAATCCGGCCTTCCCTCAGTGTGTGGGAGCCCACTCGGTCAACTCATTCCAACGTTCTTCCTGGCCTCAGCCCAAGATTTTATACATCCCCAGGCGGATACCCCAGTGGTTCCAACCGGCTCCCGAAACTGGCTAACGTCCATACACTCCTTTACAAAATCACTTTTCCAGTCATCTCAGATACACCGCCCCCTCACAGAGTTTGAACGCTTAAGCATCTTACAGGAAACACCCGGACACCTGCTTTCTCTTCTATACGGCCTGCTTCAGGTCCTCACACACACGGGACTACCTTCTTACACTAGGATATGGTCAGCAGACCTGGGAATTTACATATCAGGGGAAGAGTGGCAAACAGCTTTTGACTTCACCCACAAATCCTTTATCTCCTGTTACTCACCAGAAAAGAATTTCAAAATCCTTTCTCGATGGTACAGGGACCCCTGGACCCTCCATAAAATTTTCCTGGACACCCCGACTGAATGCTGGTGTTGCGGCGAGGCCCTTGGAACATACCTACATATCTGGTGGGAGTGCGAGAGAATACGTCCCTTTTGGAACCAGGTACTTCAGGTATACAACCATCTATATGATGACTCTGTAGCTCCTTCATCTAAGATCGCTTTGCTATCTATCCTTCCTGACTCCTTAGTATCCCAGAAGAGATGCCTCCTCTGCTTCCTCTTGTCGGCCGCCCAACAACTCATTCCATTATACTGGAAATCCACTACTACTCCTCTGGCCCGCTGGGTCTCCATTATGAATGACATTATGAGAATAGAGGAGAAGCTGGCTATGGATAATGACACACTAGACAAATATAAAGTTCTATGGTCAATCTGGCTCCGCTTTTCCGCCTCGGACACTCTTACCAACAGAGGCGGCTCTAGGCTTTGTGAGGCCTTAGGCAAAACTTAGATATGAGGCCCCACTCACGCCCATAATGGGAAAAATAATTAAAGTGATACAAATTAATTTTATTAGGAGGGTACAGTATAGGGGGAGGGTACGTGGACAGTGCAGGGGGAGGGTAAGTGGACAGAGTACAGGGAGCAGGAGGATACAGTACAGGGGGGAGAAAATGGGCACAGTACAGGGGGGGTAGGTAAGTGGACACCGTATAGGG
>BLSH010556665.1:307147-323019 GCA_018402905.1 Glandirana rugosa
ACCGAGATATGTGGTGGTGTTACATAAACTTTACTTTGTTTGTTCTACACGAAATTGACGTCTGAAAGTCGAAATTAAACTCCCATAAATGTAGGTTTAGTCCACTTGTCACATCCTTAATGTTGTCAAACATATACACGGAGGGTTAAAAATTCCCTGGTTTTCATTACCCTGTCTAATTGTTAGTAATTAGTTTGAAAGTGAAAAATTATGAACCAACTTTTAGGAAAAAAATGCCCCAAGAACAAGCAGAAACAGAGGCCTGGCAGAGCATCACCAGGGATGAAACCCAGTGTCTGGTGATGTCTATGCGTTCCAGACTTCAGGCTGTAATTGACTGCAAAGGATTTTCAACCAAGTATTAAAAAGTGAAAGTTTGATTAATGATTGTTAATCTGTCCCATTACTTTTGGTCCCTTAAAAATTGGGAGGCACATATACAAACTGTTGTAATTCCTACACTGTTCACCTGATTTGGATGTAAATACCCTCAAATTAAAGCTGAAAGTCTGCAGTTAAAGCACATCTTGTTTGTTTCATTTCAAATACATTGTGGTGGTGTATAGAGCCAAAAAGATTAGAATTGTAGATGTCCCAATATTTATGGACCTGACTGTACATACACGTACACACACACACACACACACATATATGTATGTAGAATTACAGAAAGCCTTAAAAAAAAAAAAAAAACGGCATTATCTTCTTCTCTTCCTGCTGGGTACTGAACTGTATGTAGGGGGAAACAAAGAGCACAGCACACACTGCTTTCAGTTTCATTACAGTTACTCACTTGAGTTTAAGCCGAGAGGGGGCTATTTCAGCATAAAAAATGTGCTGAAAAACTTGGCTTATGCTCAAGTATATACAGTAATAGTTTTCTGTATTGGCTAATAAGAAAAAGCCAAAGCTCAAAAACGCTGTATAAAAACATGCAAGTTGTGCAGAAAAACGTGCATAAAAACGCACAAAAAAAACGTACAAAGGCGCTATGCTCAGGTGTGAATGCAGCCTTACTATCGATTTTGTGATGTTTGCAAACATTTGGGTTACTGTTACATCCACCATTTATATGCTTTTTACTTGTGTATTATCGGTAGAACTTGCACTCACTTGAAGCATGCACAGAAAAAAAAATTGGTAAATCCAGGTTCACCGTAACATGGTACAATTATCCAAATCACATAAAAGAGTATTTCACAGAAATCTGTATGTAACAGCAGCATTTAAAGTGGTTGTCAAGTGAAAAAAAAACACCTGCAAGACAAAGGCATAATGAACTAGTATGCATCGCATACTAGCTCATTATGAAATACCTTAGATTGACGCTGTTGCAGTGGTCCCCGAGCACTGCTGTGACCGGTGTCATGTTTACTGAGTCTTCTTCCAGGATCGCAGGCTCCGGCCAATCACATTGCGGACTCCAGCGCTGTGATTGGCCGGAGCCACGCTGTTGTCATTCCTGCGCATGCGTATGAGAGCCATCGTTTTTGGCACACTTAGTGAAGAAACGGCCCAGTCGGGCAAAGGGGCAAAGAAATAGTATGGCTGCAAGCCTCCATCCCTAATTTTGATAATTGAAAGGAAACATGTAAAACCATGTATAAACATGGGTGGGACTTTAAATCAGGCCAGGATTCGGTCAGAGCCTATGGAGGCAGGGATGGAGTAGGGTTGCCACATCATCCCTTTAATCCAGGACACATATGAATTACACAGGTTCTGAGGCTAATTTAATGCAGATAAGGCACCAAGTGAGTTTAATTACCACCTTAATCAGCCACAGACCCTGTGTAATTAATGTGTGTCCTGGATTAAAGGGATGATGTGGCAACCTTAGGATGGAGACTTGCGGCCATACCATTTCTTTGCCCCTATAGTTCATGCATACTTATGCATGTACTCACCTCTACTAATTTAATTACTTATAGTGGGCATTCATATCATTAAGTGACCATAATCTCCACTTGCATTCATTAGCCTGTCACGATGCTGCTCCGTCTGGTGTGTGGTGTAGGCTTGGTTGCCATGGTGTCCTTGTCATTTCCGGGTGCATTCCGGGGCCCTACCCTCCTCCCTTGCCCTCACTGGGCACTGGGGGTGGGGACGGGCGCCTGCCGTGCATCGACGTCACGTCCCATGCTCCAGGTGTGCGGCGGCATCACAGCGCCGCGCCCGACGCACGTGACTTCATCTAGCGTCTACCATGAGGGCATGGTCACAACACCGCTGGGCGACTTACGGCTGCCCATATGTGGGTGCTACCTCCCCTCACCCACGGACGCCCACATGACGTTGGGAGTGGCCCCGCCCAGCGCTTATAACACTCAGGTATCACACTTCTGTGTTAGACTTTTCTGTGGACGCGCATACTGTATCCAGCACTCTGCTTTTAGGATCTAGGCACTTCCCAATTGGTACGTTTTTTCCTAGGGTGGTTGTTCTTTGGTGCTATACACACCTTTGTTCACTCTATTCTGAAGGTGACTTGCACTGTCAGTCACCATTTGCACACATTATACAATTATCCATATATAGCACCCACCAAACTATCCCTTCTTGCACTCCCTAAGGCCCTTGTTCCCCTTATTTCTTTCATATTGTCCTTATCATTTTTCACAGAAGCACTCGGATGCGCCACTCTTCTGTCACACCTGCCACAGTGTTTTTGTGCTGGTGTGGGTACTGCGGGACCCCACTTCCTCAGCTCCCGGGGTGACGCCCACGCCGGGCCCCTGGCTCTCACTACCCCATTGAACGGTGTTAGCAATTGTGCAAGGTAATATGGGTGCTGTGTGTTTTATTGTCTCCCCCATCTTTACTATGTTTTTGGCATAACAACATATATACTTGTCAATTAAATTTTACAGACATACGTTGATGTACTTCCTATGGCTCCTGACGAGTGGATATGTTCATGAAACGCGTAGAGCCTTTCAAATATGTGAATACATCTATCATTTTCACTCTACTATTGTACCTATACTGTTTATGCCTTATTTGGGTTAGATATAGATATTATGCATGTTATAATCATACAGATGCCAGACTGAAACATTCATGTCCGTGGTATTATCTATACTGTTATACCCATTTGTACCAATAAAAATTTGTTTTTACTGTATTACTTTGTCCGCAATTCCTCATTTAAACTCCCGACCCCCTCCTTTTGCTCTCATTTATGCTGTAACAGCACTCATATATGAGAGAAATCATAGATAGTATGGTAAATACCATTAGGTCGTAGATGGCATGAGAAGCTGCCTACAGGAATTAAAACATAAAACCAATACCCCCAAATCATGTTAAATTTAGCAGGGTAACCTCTGGCCTCATAAGTGATTCTATAAAGAAGAAGAACATCATTCACTAGCTATTTTCTAGCATAAAACAGTCATTTCAGAAAGGTGTTTTGAGCACCACTAATAAAATCACTAAGCACTTTTTTACATAATACTGTGTTTTTCATTTCTTTTCAGGCTTGATAATATGGTCTTTCTTGTCCCATAGTAAAACACAGCTTTTGATACAGCATGCCCAGCATCAGCTGGTTTTCAAAGCTGATCCAAAGAACAAATTATTTCACTAATATATACATACAATACAGGAAGTCCCCGTACTACTGCCAGAAGATAGCACTCCATATTATATGTAGCTGATGCTACATACTGTACAGTTAATACAGCGCTAACAACGGGAGCATCTCTTAGTAAAGGAAATAGTTTGTTTGGGCAGCTTAGCCCTAAGGAACTATGTAAAGCCAAAGAAAACGTAGAGTTAGGTTTTAAACTGACATATCTATTCCCTAGGGGCTACAAACTAAATCAGCTTACCATGGTTTACTGTGGAATTTGCCCTCTACATCACAAAATTTTTAGGGTGAGCAAACAACTAACTGTTGCATTTAACTTTTTTACCACAGTGAGTTCAGAGTAGTGATTGCTAACTTAACAAGTAAAGGGGCTTCAACTGTAACCCCTAGCTTTATCAAGGGGGTGCAATTAATAGTATACGTAATGCTTAAGTGGACGCTAGAAGACTACAGACATTCTTCAGGAAATGGTCAGAGACAGCAGACGTTCCAGGCTTCATATGAAAGATGCTCCAGGAGACATACTTGGGATATACTATGAGACTGCTAGAGATCACAGCCATTACACCCCCTTTACAATTCAATACTCCCACTATTTGCTGGAGCTTAAGAGTCACCCGCTGTGTCCACTGGGCTAAGAGGATGACTGATCAGTACGTCGGCTGCTGCCTGTACCATGTGATTGCTGTGGCCAATCACAGTAGATCACATCACAATTGTACACAATGGATGTCCTTAATTTATGCCATCCATTGTGTTGATCTCTGTGACTGGTCACAGGGATCACTTGGTGTAGACAGGGCCAATCACAGCCCATCTGTACCATATGATTAGCTGTGGCCAACCACAGCTAACCACAATAGTAAACACTGAATGAATCAATTTAATTCAGTAAAAATGGTTGCTTATAACCGTGAAATCCACTGGTACAAGCAATCATAATGTGTGTAAAAAAATCTGTCTACCTTCCAAAAAGGGGTCATTTGTTGGATATTTATACTGTCCTGACATTTTTAGGCCTCAAGAAACCATGAGACCGTCAGTACAAATTTCAGATACATATACCATAGTTTGTGGAACTTTCCTACAGACTAAATAATAATGATTTGGAATTTTTGTCACCAAAGAACTGTAGCTGAATGCATTTTGGCCAAAATTCATGAAATATAGATTATTTATTTGCTAAATTTTATAACAGAAAAAAAAAAGAAATATGTGTTTTTTTTAGATTGTTCAGCAAAAAATAAAAACCCCAGTGGTGATGAATACCCCCAAAAGAAAGCTATATTTATGTGAAAAAAATTATAAAAATGTAACATGGGTACAGTGTAGTATTACTGCTCAATTATCATTCAAAGTGTGACAGTGCTGAAACCTGAAAATTGGCCTGGGCAGGAAGGGGGCAAAAGTGCCTGATATGGAAGTGGTTAAACCCCGGGTTGAGCATTAGTGGTTCAGTGGCTCAACATAGGAAAAAAAAATCCCAAAATTTTATCAGCCCCCTACCTGACAGTTGTGTGCTACTACTGGGAGCACTCTAAAGCCAGTAGATCTTACAGAAATGATAGGCATATGGCACTGGGTACAGCTTTCATGTTGGTAAAAGAAGCATTTTTTACCTGCCTTGTTTCTTCACCATAGTACATCTACACTGTATTACAAACCAAGAAATCGGTTGTAAAATATTTAATAATAAAGTACCTTGAAGGAGATTCTGTTTTTTCTTTTTTCTCTTTTTCAGGAGACTTTTCACAAGGATATAAGACCTGGTGGTAATAAAATACATCAAAATCATAAACAATATGATTTCCCATTTTGAACCACCCTACAAACTTCTAAATCTACAATCTATGCATCTACAGGGGGGTGCCACACAATTGTGTGACAAAGCAAGTAAAAAGACACAGCTGCCACCTCCTAAACATAGAGTCCTAAGAGGCTTTGTTAATTAATTTTCAAACAAGCAGACCCTTGGGAAATTCCTTTTGCACCCAATATGCACATGTAATGTTCAGTACATGTTGGCTGAGATACTACTTCCAAAAGGATATACAGTAAGGGCTTGTTCTCACACACGGCAGCCCTAGCTAATCCTCTGAAAAAGTAATCCATGCTAGATCACTTTTCAGAGGACATTTGGCAGGCAGTGAGGAGGCAACATGACCACAACCAAATACATTGTGGTGTGGTCCCATACACCTAAATGAATCACATTCAGTGACCTACTTTTACCCCCCCTCCCCCATCCCCATGTAAAAGAGCCCTAAAAGATTATTTCTGATGTAATAATAAACAACCCAGCACCCCCTTCTTCTCCATGAATATTATATTAAATATGTGCAAGAGCTTCAGGCAAACGCTGAGGCTTCATTCATATACTGGTGTGCAGTATGTAAAAGTAGTATGAAATCCAAGAGCAAACATTTTATTGTAACTTACCAAATCTGTGATAGCTGTATTTGTTTTACTTTTTAAGCTTTTTCTCTTTAATTTTCACAGGGTGATCTTGCCAGTATGTCTGTTGTTTTTCAACAGAACAAGCTAGCCTGCAGATGTAACAGTTGCAGGGTTGGGGCAAACCATTTAACAGTGACAGGGGTGTTTACAATGATCAGCTTTTATTTATTTACGGTATGTACAATTGTAATTCCCAAAGGAACAATATCGTTGCTATAACCGCTTAATGTGTTAGCTGGAGTTTGGCTTCAATTTGTTAGTGTATTTAAATCTGCTAGTACACCTAACACTCTTTTACCCCCAAACTGACAATGCTACTGTCCAAAGGTTTTTCTTTTGCCCTTCATCCAGAGTGTAGGCACCCGAATACAGGTGGTGTGTTACTAAAAAAAGAAGACTAATGCAGTAACGACGTCTAATGATTGGTAAGCTGCAATATATTACATGTTTAGGATTGCGTTTAATACCACTTTAAGTTTTCACTCTGAATTGGCCTCTGACAAGCCTCAATACAAAAAAAGCATGCCTGTCTTTACGCGCACATGAACTATAATGGCATCTCAGTCTTAGGGTCCTTTCACACATACGGACCATTCATCAGTTCCGTCACATCAAAACGGATGAAGTATTCATCCGTTTTTCGTCCGTTTTTTCATCTGTGGTCACCGTTTTTTTTAAATCCACTACCAATGCAAAAACGGATGAAAACGGACCGTTTGTCCATTTACATCCGTTTTTCGTCCGATCCGTTTTTTGACGGATGAAAAATAGGACTTTCATCCGTTAAAAAAAAACGGATGTTGACGGAAGTGGATGAAAACGGATGCAAATGAATGATCATCAGTTGTCATCCGTTTTTCCATAGAGTTGCATTGATGTCCGTTTTTTATCCGTCAACGGATGGATGAAAAACGGACAAACGGTCTGTATGTGTGAAAGGGGCCTTAGTCTGTAGGGTTCAACATTGAGTTGGCCCACCCTTTGCAACTATAACAGCTTCAACTCTTCTGGGAAGGCTATCCATAAGGTATAGGGGTGTGTCTATGGGAATGTTTGACCATTCTTCCAAAAGTGTATTTGTGAGGTCAGGCACTGATGTTGGATGAGAAGGCCTGGCTCCCAGTCTCTGCTCTAATTCATCCTAAAGGTGTTCTATCAGGTTCAGATCAGGATTCTGTGCAGGCCAGTCAAGTTCCTCCACCACAAACTCACTCATCCATGTCTTTATGGACCTTGCTTTGTGCACTGGTGTGCAGTCATTTTGGAACAGGAAGGAATCATCCCCAAACTGTTCCCACAAAGTTGGGAGCATGAAATTGTCCAAAATGTATTGGTATGCTGATGCCTTAAGAGTTCCCTACACTGGAACTAAGGGGCCAAGCCCAACCCCTGAAAAACAACCCCCCACCATAATCCCCCCTCTACCAAATGACTTGGACCAGTACACAAAGCAAGGTCCATAAAGACATGGATAAGCGAGTTTGGGATGGAGGAGCATTGAAAGCATGCCAAAACCAATTGCTATATTGAGAGAAAGGGAGAAGGGAAATTGGTACAAATGTTTTGGCAGCCTTTAAGTTCAGAAGAAAGTTATACAGTCAGGTCCATAAATATTGGGACATCAACACAATTCGACTCTTTTTGGCTCTATACACCACCACAATGGATTTGAAATGAAACGAACAAGAGGTGCTTTAACTGCAGACTTTCAGCTTTAATTTGAGGGTATTTACATCCAAATCAGGTGAACGGTGTAGGAATTACAACAGTTTGTATATGTGCCTCCCACTTTTTAAGGGACCAAAAGTAATGGGACAATTGGCTGCTCAGCTGTTCCATGGCCAGGTGTGTGTTATTCCCTCATTATCCCATTTACAAGGAGCAGATAAAAGGTCCAGAGTTCAATTCAAGTGTGCTATTTGCATTTGGAATCTGTTGCTGTCAACTCTCAATATGAGATCCAAAGAGCTGTCACTATCAGGGAAGCAAGCCATCATTAGGCTGAAAAAAACAAAACAAACCCATCAGAGATATAGCAAAAACATTAGGTGTGGTCAAATCAACTGTTTGGAACATCCTTAAAAAGAAAGAACACAACTGTGAGCTCAGCAACACCAAAAGACCCGGAAGACCACGGAAAACAACTGTGGTGGATGACCGAAAACGTCTTTCCCTGGTAAAGAAAACACCCTTCACAACAGTTGGCCAGATCAAGAACACTCTCCAGGAGGTAGTTGTATGTGTGTCAAAGTCAACAATCAAGAGAAGACTTCACAAGAGTGAATAAAGAGGGTTCACCACAAGATGTGAACCATTGGTGAGCCTCAAAAACAGGAAGGCCAGATTAGAGTTTGCCAAACAACATCTAAAAAGCCTTCACAGTTCTGGAACAACATCTTATGGACAGATGAGACCAAGATCAACTTGTACCAGAGTGATGGGAAGAGAAGAGTATGGAGAAGGAAAGGAACTGCTCATGATCCAAAGCATACCACCTCATCAGTGAAGCATGGTGGTGGTAGTGTCTTGGTGTGGGCATGTATGGCTGCCAATGGAACTGGTTCTCTTATATTTATTGATGATGTGACTGCTGACAAAAGCAGCAGGATGAATTCTGAAGTGTTTCGAGCAATATTATCTGCTCATATTCAGCCAAATGCTTCAGAACTCATTGGACGGCGCTTCACAGTGCAGATGGACAATGACCCAAAGCATACTGCGAAAGCAACCAAAGAGTTTTTAAGGGAAAGAAGTGGAATGTTATGCAATGGCCAAATCAATCACCTGACCTGAATCCAATTGACCATGCATTTAACTTGCTGAAGACAAAACTGAAGGGAAAATGCCCCAAGAACAAGCAGAAACTGAAGACATTTGCAGTAGAGGCCTGGGAGAGCATCACCAGGGATGAAACCCAGCGTCTGGTGATGTCTATGCGTTCCAGACTTCAGGCTGTAATTGACTACAAAGGATTTTCAACCAAGTATTAAAAAGTGAAAGTTTGATTTCTGATTGTTAATCTGTCCCATAACTTTTGATCCCTTAAAAAGTGGGAGGCACATATACAAACTGTTGTAATTCCTACACCATTCACCTGATTTGGATGTAAATACCCTCAAATTAAAGCTGAAAGTCTGCAGTTAAAGCACCTCTTGTTCGTTTCATTTCAAATCCATTGTGGTGGTGTATAGAGCCAAAAAGGTTAGAATTGTGTCGATGTCCCAATATTTATGGACCTGACTGTATATACATACATATATTCAGTGCCGGAATGGCCCACCGGGGGGCCTGCTGCAGCAGGGCCGTTCCCGGGCACCGAAGTGTCCTCCTCTCTGTCATGGAGCTTTGTTGTGAAGCGATCGGTGGCACTGTATTAAAGTTCTGCCTCCGAGTCCTAGACCAGCGGCTCCTATAATAGATGTCACACTGATCCAATGGGATCAGTGTGACATCTATCATAGGAGCAGCTGGTCTAGGACACGGAGGTGGGTTTTTAATACAGTGCCACCGATCGCTTCACAACAAAGCTCCATGACAGTGAGGGTGATAGTCGCGGTGTTTGGTTCATGTGGGTACTGGCAGGCTGCATTGCAGGGTACTGGACTGGCAGGTTGCATTGCTGGGTACTGGGCTGGCAGGCTGCATTGCTGGGTACTGGGCTAGCAGGCTGCGTTGCTGGGTACTGGGCTGGCAGGCTGCGTTGCTGGGTACTGGGCTGATAGGCTGCGTTGCTGGGTACTGGGCTGGCAGGCTGCGTTGCTGGGTACTGGGCTGGCAGGCTTGCATTGCTGGGTACTGGGTGGCAGGCTACATTGCTGGGTACTGGGCTGGCAGGCTGCATTGCTGTGTACTGGGCTGGCAGGCTGCATTGCTGGGTACTGTACAAGGAGGGAGATGTAGTGCTTGCAGGCTTCTCAGCTGGGGTTTCTGGGGTCAGAACGGGAGAGTGCGTATGTTGGGGTGCTAGGCAACGGAAGGGAGGGGGGAGAGATATCCAGGTGGATGGAGAGGTCTGTGGGGCAGCCAGCTTGAGGAGCAGAAGTGACTCGGTTGGCAGTAAACACAAACAAACAAACGGCGCCCCACTAAGTGTAGTAGAAGATTAAAAACTTAACTTTTGTAAGTGCAATTTTAATAAATACCTTGTTTTTAATCTTCTACTACACTTAGTGGGGCACCGCTTGTTCTTTTGTGTTTATTGCTGGATACTGGGCTGGCAGGCTGCATTGCTGGGTACTGGGCTGGTAGGCTGCATTGCCGGGTACTGGGCTGGCAGGCTACATTGCTGGGTACTAGGCTGGAAGGCTGCATTGCTGGGTACTGGGCTGGTAGGATGCATTGCCGGGTACTGGGCTGGCAGGCTGCATTGCTGGGTACTGGGTGGGTAGGACGCATTGCTGGGTACTGGGCTGGCAGGTTGCATTGCTGGGTACTGGGCTGGTAGGCTGCATTGCTGGGTACTGGGCTGGCAGGCTGCATTGCTGGGTACTGGGCATTGCTGGGTACTGGGCTGGCAAGGCTGCATTGCTGGGTACTGGGCTGGCAGGCTACATTGCTGGGTACTGGGCTGGTAGGCTGCATTGCTGGGTACTGGGCTGGCAGGCTGCATTGCTGGGTACTAGGCTGGTAGGCTGCATTTCTGGGTACTGGGCTGGTAGACTGCATTGTTGGGTACTGGGCTAGCAGGCTGCCTTGCTGGGTACTGGGCTGGCAAGGCTGTATTGATGGACACTGGCAGGCTGCATTGATGGACACCGGCAGGCTGCATTGATGGGCACTGGTAGGCTGCACTGATGGGCACTGGCAGGCAACATTGATGGGCACTGGTAGACGGCATTGATGGGCACTGGCAGGATGCATAGTTGGCACTGGTAGACTGCATTGCCGGGAACTGGTAGGTTGCATTGATAGGCACTGGTAGGGGGCATTAATGGGCACTGGTAGGCTGCACAGATGGGCACTGGCAGGAGGCATTGATGGGCACTGGTAGGCAGCATTGATGGGCACTGGCAGGCTGCATTGGTTAGCATTAGTAGGCTGCATTGTTGGGAACTGGTAGTTGCATTGATGGGCACTGGTAGGTGACATTGATGGGCACTGGTAGGTGGCATTGATGGGCACTGGCAGGCTGCATTGATGGGCACTGGCAGGCGGCATTGATGGGCACTGGTAGGCTGCATTGCTGGGCACTAGTAGGTTGCATTGATGGGCACTGGTAGGCAGCATTGATGAGCACTGGAAGGCTGCCTGGCTGGGTACTGGGCAGGCAAGCTGCATTGCTAGGTACTGGCTGGCTGCATTGATGGTCACTGGCAGGCTGCATTGATGGGCACTGGCAGGCAGCATTGATGGGCACTGGCAGGCAGCATTGATGCGCACTGGTAGGCTGCCTGGTTGGGTACTGGGCTGGCAAGCTGCATTGTTGGGTACTGGCAGGCTGCATTGATGGGCACTGGCAGGCTGCATTGATGGGCACCGGCAGACAGCATTGATGGGCACAGGCAGGCGGCAATGATGAGCACTGGCAGGCTGCCTGGCTGGGTACTGGGCTGGCAAGCTGCATTGCTGGCACTGGCAGGCTGAATTGATGGGCACTAGCAAATGGCATTGATGGGCACTGGTAGGCTGCACTAATGGGCACTGGCAGGGTGCATTGCTGGGTACTGGGCTGGCAGGCTGCATTGCTGGGTACTGGGCTGTCAGGCTGCATGACTGGGGACTGATAGGCTGCATTGCTGGGTACTGGGCTGGCAGGCTGCATTGCTGGGTACTGGGCTGGTAGGCTGCATTGCTGGGTATTGGGCTGGTAGGCTGTGTGGCTGGGTACTGGACTGGCAGGCTGCATTGCTGGGCACTGGCCTGGTAAGCTGCGTTGCTGGGTACTGGGCTGGCAGGCTGCATTGCTGGGTACTGGGCTGGCAGGCAGCATTGATGGGCACAGGTAGGCTGCATTGATGGGCACTGGTAGGCTGCACAGATGGGCACTAGTAGGCTGTATTGATGGGCACTGGTAGTCTGTATTGATGGGCAGTGGCAGGCGACATTGATGGGCACTGGCAGGCTGCATTTCTGGGCATTGGTAGGCTGCATTGCTGGGTACTGGTAGGTGGCATTGATGGGCACTGGCAGGCTGCATTTATGGGCACCGGCAGGCTGCATTGATGGGCACTGGCAGGTAGCATTGATGGGCACTGGTAGGCGGCATTGATGGGCACTGGCAGGCTGCATTGGTTGGCACTGGTAGGCTGCATTGCTGGGTATTGATAGGTTGCATTGATGGGCACTGGCAGGCGACATTGATGGGCACTGGTAGGCTGCACTGATGGGCACTGGCAGGCTGAATTGATGGGCACTGGCAGGCTGCATTGATGGGCACTGGCAGGCAGCATTGATGGGCACTGGTAGGCTGCACTAATGGGCACTGGCAGGGTGCATTGCTGGGTACTGGGCTGGCAGGCTGCATTGCTGGGTACTGGGCTGGCAGGCTGCATGACTGGGGACTGATAGGCTGCATTGCTGCGTACTATGATGGTAGGCTGCATTGCTGGGTACTGGGCTAGTAGGCTGCATTGCTGGGTACTGGGCTGGTAAGAGGTGTTGCTGGGTACAGGGCTGGCAGGCTGCATTGCTGGGTACTGGCCTGGTAGGCTGCGTTGCTGGGTACTGGGCTGGCAGGCTGCATTGCTGGGTACTGGGCTGGCAGGCTGTATTGATGGGCACTGGCAGGTGGCATTGATGGGCACTGGCAGGCTGCATTTCTGGGCACTGGTAGGCTGCATTGCTGGGCACTGGTAGGTGGCACTGATGGGCACTGGTAGGTGGCATTGATGGACACTGGCATGCTGCACTGATGGGAACTGGCAGGCAGCATTGATGGGCACTGGTAGGTAGCACTGATGGGTACTGGCAGGCGGCATTGATGGGAACTGCCAGGCTGCATTGATGAGCACTGGTAGGTTGGATTGATGGGCACTGGTAGGTTGGATTGATGGGCACTGGTAGGTGGCGTTGATGGGCACTGGCAGGTGGCATTGATGGGCACTGGCAGGCTGCATTGATGGGCACTGGCAGGTGGCATTGATGGGCACTAGCAGGCTATATTGATGGGCACTGGCAGGTGGCATTGAAGGGCACTAGAAGGCAACATTGATGGGCACTGGCAGGCTGCATTGGTTGGCACTGCCAGGCTGCATTGCTGGGCACTGGCAGGCTGCATTGCTGGGTAATGGGCTGGCAGGCTGCATTGATGGGCACTGGCAGGCTGCATTGATGGGCACTGATAGGCTGCACTGATGGGCAAAGGCAGGCTGCATTGATGAGCACTGGCAGGCGGCATTGATGGGATTAGTAGGCTGCACTGATGGGCAGTGACAGGCTGCATTGTTGGGCACTGGCAGGCGGCATTGATTGGCACTGGCAGATGGAATTGATGGGCACTGGTAGGCTGCACTGATGTGCACTGGCAGGCGGCATTGATGGGCACTGGCAGGATGAATTGTTGGCACTGGTAGGCTGCATTGCTGGGAACTGGTAGGTTGCACTGATGGGCACTGGTAGGGGGAATTGATGGGCACTGGTAGGCTGCACTGATGGGCACTGGCAAGAGGCATTGATGGGCACTGGTATGTGGCATTGATGGGCACTGGCAGGTAGCACTGATGGGCACTGGCAAGCGGCATTGATGGCCACTGGTATGCTGCACTGATGGGCACTGCCAGGCTGCATTGATGAGCACTGGTAGGCAGCACTGATGGGCACTGGCAGGCTGCATTGGTTGGCACTAGTAGGCTGCATTGCTTGGCACTGGTAGGTTGGGTTGATGGGCACTGGTAGGTGGCGTTGATCTGAACTGGTAGGTGGCATTGATGGGCACTGGCAGGCTGCTTTGATGGGCACTGGCAGGCTGCATTGATGGGCACTGGTAGGTGGCGTTGATCTGAACTGGTAGGTGGCATTGATGGGCACTGGCAGGCTGCTTTGATGGGCACTGGCAGGCTGCATTGATGGGCACTGGCAGGTGGCATTGATGGGCACTAGCAGGCTGTATTGATGGGCATTGGCAGGCGGCATTGAAGGGCACTGGAAGGCAGCATTGATGGGCATTGGAAGGCTGCATTGGTTGGCACTAGCAGGCTGCATTGCTGGGCACTGGCAGGCTGCCTTGCTGGGTATTGATAGGTTGCATTGATGGGCACTGGCAGGCGAAATTGATGGGCACTGGTAGGCTGCAATGATGGGCACTGGCAAGCTGCATTGATGGGCACTGGTAGGCTGCACTGATTGGCACTGGTAGGCTGTATTGATGGGCACTGGCAGGTGGCATTGATGGGCACTGGCAGGCTGCATTTCTGGGCACTGGTAGGCTGCATTGCTGGGCACTGGTAGGTGGCACTGATGGGCACTGGTAGGTGGCATTGGACACTGGCATGCTGCACTGATGGGAACTGGCAGGCAGCATTGATGGGCACTGGTAGGCTGCATTGATGGGCACTGGCAGGTAGCACTGATGGGTACTGGCAGGCAGCATTGATGGGAACTGCCAGGCTGCATTGATGAGCACTGGTAGGCAGCACTGATGGGCACTGGTAGGTTGGATTGATGGGCACTGGTAGGTGGCGTTGATGGGCACTGGTAGGTTGCATTGATGGGCACTGGCAGGTGGCATTGATGGGCACTAGCAGGCTGTATTGATGGGCACTGGCAGGCGGCATTGAAGGGCACTGGAAGACAACATTGATGGGAACTGGCAGGCTGCATTGGTTGGCACTGGCAGGCTGCATTGCTGGGTAATGGGCTGGCAGGCTGCATTGATGGGCACTGGCAGGCTGCACTGATGGGCAAAGGCAGGCTGCATTGATGAGCACTGGCAGGCGGCATTGATGGGATTAGTAGGCTGCACTGATGGGCACTGACAGGCTGCATTGTTGGGCACTGGCAGGCAGCATTGATTGGCACTGGCAGATGGAATTGATGGGCACTGGTAGGCTGCACTGATGTGCACTGGCAGGCGGCATTGATGGGCACTGGCAGGATGAATTGTTGGCACTGGTAGGCTGCATTGCTGGGGACTGGTAGGTTGCATTGATGGGCACTGGTAGGGGGAATTGATGGGCACTGGTAGGCTGCACTGATGGGCACTGGCAAGAGGCATTGATGGGCACTGGTAGGTGGCATTGATGGGCACTGGCAGGTAGCACTGATGGGCACCTACAAGCTGCATTGATGGGCATTGGTAGGCTGCACTGATGGGCACTGCCAGGCTGCATTGATGAGCACTGGTAGGCAGCAATGATGGGCACTGGCAGGCTGCATTTGTTGGCACTAGTAGGCTGCATTGCTTGGCACTGGTAGGTTGGGTTGATGGGCACTGGTAGGTGGCGTTGATGGGAACTGGTAGGTGGCATTGATGGGCACTGGCAGGCTGCTTTGATGGGCACTGGCAGGCTGTATTGATGGGCATTGGCAGGCGGCATTGAAGGGCACTGGAAGGCAGCATTGATGGGCATTGGAAGGCTGCATTGGTTGGCACTGGCAGGCTGCCTTGCTGGGTATTGATAGGTTGCATTGATGGGCACTGGCAGGCGACATTGATGGCCACTGGTAGGCTGCACTGATGGTCACTGGCAGGCTGAATTGATGGGCACTGGCAGGCTGCATTGATGGGCACTGGCAGGCAGCATTGATGTGCACTGGTAGGTGGCACTGATGGGCACTGGTTGGTCACGGGTAGTTACGACGGACGGTCAAGGGTAGTCACGTCGTACGGTCACAGGTTACGGTGGATGGTCACGGGTAGTCACGGTGGATGGTCACGGGTCGTTAC
>BLSH010556665.1:345595-368079 GCA_018402905.1 Glandirana rugosa
TATACACTCCTCCCTTTGGAAACTACAGATACTGGAAGCCTGTGCTAGCATTTCTCCTGCAGTGTTGCTATCAGTGTGTGAAGAGTGGGAGAAGAGGGTTGCATTGACAATCCAACACAATGGGCAGCACATTGAACACATTTTATAAGTGGTCAGAAACTTGTAAATAACTCATTAAAGAATAAAGTTACATTAAAACCAAGCACACCATTGTTTTTCTTGTGAAATTCTCAATAAGTTTGATGTGTCACATGACCCTCTTCCTATTGAAAAAACAAAAGTTGGATTCAAAATGGCCGACTTCAAAATGACCGCCATGGTCACCACCCATCTTGAAAAGTTTCCCTCCTCACATATACTAATGTGCCACAAACAGGAAGTTAATATCACCAACCATTCCCATTTTATTAAGGTGTATCCATATAAATGGCCCACCCTGTACACTATAACAACACACATTCTCACAAACGTGTGTCCATCCCTAATTAATACTGGCATAAAAAGGTAAGGGGCAAAAATTGGGACTTTAAATGAAGGCTTGGCTGAGTAGAGGCACAATCTTCCATCCCTGTAATTGGAATAAAAAGAAAGCTTAGGACAATTTTTTACAAGTTCTATTAGACCAACCCCCTGTGGGGGTACTCGGAGGTCATGGACAACGCAGGTTTATCAATAATGGAACAATTTACATATCCACATCAATGTGATGGATGGGGGCGATTTTTTTGTATACCATCAAATGTATGCTTTGTACCTCTGTATCTATTTACACATATTATATATTGGGTCTGTACTTACCTATTTGAATATTGATTATGTTCTATATTATGAAAACATTGTTCTATAATAAATTGTTTTACCATAACCATCCAGCATTTCCGTCTCACACTCGCGTGTCATTCAAAGTCCCAATCCCCTCTAAGTTAGCTTTTTTTAGCTTTCTTTAGGTTTAAATTACACATTATTGGAAATTCACACACAAATAAATATGCTCATCTGTGGAAGATAATTGGGAGTATATCTGTCAGCGTGGTAAATATTGAATTATGATCGCATTATAATTTTTTTTCATGCAGCCACTTTATTAGTGTTTATTTATTCATTAATATATTTATTTTATACAACATATTCTTTAGACATTTTAAGACATTATATGCTTACCCTGCTGGTATTGAATACCTGATTTTAACCCCCCTCTGTTCCCCTGTGGGCAAGCATCAGGTTCACTTGTCACATCAATATAAGGCATGGCTTAACATTTTTGTTCATCATTGCCATTGATGAACACTACTTTATATATTATACAAATTATTTTATTAATACTAATTTGTAATAATGTGTAACTTTTATGTCTCTACCATAATGTAGGTAAGCCTGAGGAAGCAAACTATCCAATCTAAGAGTGCTCCCCCTGCTCCGCCATCTAGATCAGCATTACGCAATAGACTTGTTATTGATTAATAGAGAATGTTCATAGGTAGGGCGTTGAGGGGAATTTACGAGGGGCGCTCAAGTCAAACCAGGACTTTCAATTTTACAGGCATAAAAAGGGATGCTAGCGTGGCCATACTATATGCGGTAGTAAGTGGCAAGTGTGTCCTATTACTTATAGGCGGGGCACATGTCGCGGGCACGTCTAGAGACCGTTAAGCAAGATGGCAAACAACGTTAGGCAGGCCACACAAGGTCGAATTTCGAACGATTTTTCTTTTCAGAATCAGAAATTTTGTGCGTTTTTTGATCTGATTGTGTCACCACTGATTTTCAAAACTCAGCCACCCAAGCCTTCAATTTCACTTCATGTTGCTATAGAAACAAATTTTCATGGCCAGGAATCTTCTTTTCTTTCCGGGAATTTTCTTTTCTTGCACTCTTTTTCTATTACATTTCTTGCACGATTCTCTCATCATTGATTGAAAAATCGTTTATTTTTCTAAAAATATCCAACATGTTCAATTTCTCAAATTCAATTGCTGCACGAAAATCGGCTGTTGCTACAGCCCACTGATGGTGCAAAATTCAAACGATAATTCTTAGAAACAATTTTCGAAAGAAAATTCTTTCGAAATACGACCGTATATGGCCTGACCTAGTGCGTGCATTGAACAGTGCGTGGTGATGAAGTTTCTTGTGAATGAAGGTGTAAAACCCGCGGATATCTACAGAAGACTTCAAGCACAGTATGGCGATCAGTCGCTCAGCCTCAGTAAGACATTTGAATGGTGCAAATGCTTCAAAAATGGCCGTACATCCATTAGTGATAATCCTGGCCGTGGTGGCTCCCAGCCCACAGCAGTCATTTCTGTGATCATTTAGCACATGGAATGCCTGATCCTGGATAATCAATGCAGCTGTGATACACTGATGACAAAGTGAAGCAGGCTGTCCTAGGATGGTTCAGGCGTACTGACAAATCTTTCTATGGCAAAGCTTTCCAGGCATTAGTTAAATGCTGGGATAAGTGTATAGTGAATGTAGCAGGGGAGTATGTCAGAAAAAAGGGATTTTATTAAAACTTACCGTAAAATCCTTTTCTCCGAGTTCACTGACAGACGCAGCTCATCATGACGTGTGGGGGTTTATGCTTGTCCCACTAGGAGTTAACTAGGCAGGGAAAAGAAACAGCTGGCCCCTCCCATGGGGGCCGTCCTCTCTTCCTACATAAACCCCCTCATAGCATAGCTCTTCAGTTCGTACACAAGCTGTACAAGAACAGAGCACAGAGGGGTGGGTGCTGCATCTGTCAGTGAACTCGGAGAAAAGGATTTTACGGTAAGTTTTAATAAAATCCCTTTTTCTCCTATCGTTCACTGACAGACGCAGCCCATCATGATGTGTGGGGACGTCCCCAAGCTGTATCAAAAGAGTGGTGGGTAAACGCTAACAACAGTACCCAACTGAACCTCTAAGGAGGCGCCAGACGCGCCTACACTGCCGCCTGCAAAACTTTGCGGCCAAAAGCAGCATCCGAAGATGCAAACACATCAACTTTATAGAACTTAGTGAAAGTGTGAACTGTGGCCCAAGTGGCCGCCTTGCACACCTGTGACACCGAGGCCTGGTGTCTGAAAGCCCAGGAAGTGCTAACAGCCCGGGTAGAATGAGCCGTGACTGGAAAAGGGGGAACCTTGACCCGAACAGAATACGCATGGGTCACGGTCTGTCTGATCCAACGAGAAATCGTAGCCAACGAGGCCGCCAACCCTTTGCGTGGGCCTTCTGGCAACACAAACAAAGCATCAGCTTTTCGAAAAGAAGCTGTAGCAGCCAAGTACACTCGTAAGGCCCTTACTACGTCCAAAGCATACAACTCAAACTCCTTTGGGTGCGATGGACGAGGGCACAATGAAGGAAGAACAATATCTTCATTAATGTGAAAGGATGAAACCACCTTCGGAAGGAAGGAAGGAGAAGGTCGCAAGACCCCCTTATCCTTATGTATGACTAAGTAGGGAGACTTGCAGAATAGTGCTGCTAATTCAGACACCCATCTGGGGGAAGTGATGGCAACTAAAAAGGCCACCTTCTGCGACAGCAATGACAAAGAAATCTCCCTGATATTCTCATAAGGTGGTTTCTGAAGAACAGAAAGCACCAAATTCAGATCCCACGGAGCCATCGGAAGCTTCACCCGAGGCGCCACGTGTCGCACACCTTGCACAAAGGTACAAATCAATGAGTGCGAAGCTAAAGGTCTCTGAAAGAGAATCGCCAGAGCCGATATCTGGCCCTTGAGAGTATTCAAAGCCAGTTTTTTGTTCAGGCCCTGTTGTAAAAAAGTCAGGACCCTGGACACGACATAAGAGCGAGGGTTATGGCCCTCTGCCTCGCATCAAGCAATATAAGCCTTCCAAGTGCGGTGATAGATCTTGAGAGAAGTACACTTGCGAGCTTTTAACAAAGTAGGGATCACAGAGTCGGCGACTCCCCTGTCTCTTAGCACCTGGGACTCAATAGCCAAGCCGTCAAAGCCAGCGAGGGTAAAGCAGGGTGCAAGATGGGTTCCTGAGACAGAAGATCTTCTCGCAGCGGGAGCATCTGCCACCATTCGCACCACGTCGGAGTACCAAGTGCGCCGAGGCCAATCTGGAGCCACCAGGATTATTGGTATCCGCTCCACCACTATCCTGCGTATCAATCGCGGGAGCAGTCTTATCGGAGGGAAAGCGTACAGAAGGTGATAACGGCCCCAGGGGGCCACCAGAGCGTCCGTGGCCACTGCCAAGGGATCCTTCATTCTGGACACAAAGGTCTCCATCTTGTGATTGAACCGAGACGCCATGAGATCCACGTCCGGCGTCCCCCATCTGCGGCAAAATTGAACACCTCCGGGTGGAGAGCCCACTCTCCCTGGTCCTGGCGACTGAGATAGTCTGCCTGACAGTTCTCCACACCCGGAATGTAAATGGCTGAGATCGCCGGAACGTGACATTCCACCCAACGTAGTATCAGAGCTGCCTCCGCCGCAGCTGCTGGACTCTTTGTGCCGCCCTGATGGTTCACATACGCCACTGCTGTGGCATTGTCCGATTGAATTTGAATCGGACGACCCTGCAATCTCACTGTCCAGTGAAAAAGGCACAATCTGATTGCTCTCAGCTCCAGAACGTTGATGGGGAGGCAAGCTTCCTGTGCCGACCAACGGCCCTAGGCAGACAGCAGCCCCAGGATCCCTCTCCAGCCCGAAAGACTGGCATCCGTGGTGATGATCACCCACTGGAGGGGCAGGAATGACTTCCCCTGAATCAGGGCCGAGTCCCGAAGCCACCAGGTCAGAGACGCCCTGGTCTGGGAGCTTAAACGGATCAGAAGGTCCCATGACCGAGGTGACCTGTCCCACAGAGCCAGACTTGCTCGCTGAAGACGAGTGTTACTCTGGGCAAATGGTATCGCCTCGAATGACGAGACCATGAGCCCCAGCACCCTTATACAGAACCGTAATGAAGACTGGTGGTGCGACAAGAGGGTGCGCACTGCCGACTGCAGAGACAGCAACTTGATCGGAGGGAGGAATACCTTCGCCTGCTCTGTGTCCAAAATTAGACCCAGATACTCCAGGCGATGGGATGGAGAGACCGACGACTTCTGCAGGTTCAGCAACCAGCCAAAGTCCTGCAGTGAGGTCATAGTGATACCCACATTTTCCTCCATAGCCGAGGTGGACTCCGCTCGCAGGAGCAGGTCGTCTAGGTAGGCTACTACCGCAATGCCTCTCTGTCGCAGCAACGCCAACACCGGTGCTAGCAGTTTTGTGAAAACTCGAGGTGCCGAGGCCAGGCCGAAGGGGAGTGCCACAAATTGAAAATGGAGGTCTCCCACCGCAAAGCGCAGGAAGTCGTGGATGAATGGGTACATGGAGGTATGCATCCCTGATGTCCAGGGACGCCAGAAATTCCCCCTGATGAAGGGCGGCCGAGCGGATAGATTCCATCCGGAATTTCCACGCCCTGACATACCGGTTCAGGGCCTTCAGGTCCGGTACGGGCCGAACCCCCCCTTTTTTGGGAAACACAAAAAGATTTGAGTAGAACCCTCGAAACCTCTCTACTGGGGGCACTGGCACAATAACCCCCTGGTCTGAGAGTGCTTGTACAGCCCCAAAAAGGGCCTCCTGGCGTTCCTGCGGGAGCCCTAAATTTGATGGGAAGAACCTGTCTGGGGGTAGAGTGTCGATCTCTATCCTGTACCCAGTGGACACCACTTCCCAGACCCAGCGGTCGGAAATGTGAGTCAGCCACCGGTCTGCGAACCCCAGAAGATGTCCCCCCACCCGAAACCTGGATGGGGGCAACCCATCAGGCTGAGGAGGACTTGTCCTCCGCCTTTTCGGTTTTGCGCTGCCACTGCCGTCTTCCTGCCCCTGCAGCAACCTTACTGGAGCGGGTCCCTTTACCTGCTGCGCCCGGGGCGTGAAAAAACTTCGAAGGAGGGGGCCCCTGTTTACGGCGAAACTCACGCCTACGGGGCTCTGGGAGGAAGGTACTCTTACCTCCCGTGAAGTCCTTCATAATCTCATCCAAGCGTGGACCAAATAGACGTCCATCCTGAAAAGGGAGGTCAGCAAGACCTTTTTTGGAAGCGTGGTCACCGGACCAAGAACGCAACCAAAGTATCCGTCTGAGTATGACGGCAAATATCGTTATTCTGGATAACATCGGCAGTAAATCAACGGCCACATCACAAAGGTACTTGAAACCTTGGAGCAAAAACTCAGCCTTCTGCGGCGCATCCATCAGGCGACCATCTTCCAGGTCCTTCAGGAGCTCTTCCATACACTCGGACAGATGTTGCGCCGTCATGGCGGACGCCAAGGCCGGTCGCACAGCGGAACCTGCCACCAGGAACAGCGACTTTAAAAGCGCCTCTGTTTTTCTATCAGCGGGATCCTTAAAAGAAGGAGTCCCTTCCAGAGGGATGGTCGTCGCCTTAATAAGGCGTGCCATCGGTGGGTCCACCACAGGCGATTCCCGTTTTTTCAAAAAGCTTTCCTCAAAGGGATAGCGAGCAGCGAACCGTTTTGACAGCGAAGAAGAGTGCTATGGACGCTGCCATTCACGATAAAGAAAATTATCAAAAACGTCATTGTAGGGATAAGCCTTGGGGGGCCTAGAGGACCCACACACATACGCAGCAGACTGCAATTCAACATCCTGACCCAGTTGCAGCTTAGTGCGAATGCCAGCGATAATGGTAGCAACCAACGCTTTCTCACGCGCAGCCGCCACCCCCTGATCCCCTTCGCCGTCTGATGGGCCCAGTTCCCCATCGGATAGGTTCACTGGGGTCTCTGAGACCCCTGAGGCCACTTCCGGGTCAGAATCCTCCCCTGATGAATAAAGAGGAGGAGGGGGACGCTTCTTGGGGGCCTGTTGGGCGATCTCCGCCGGGGGGAGAAATTCACTAAAGACCGCCCGCAGCTGGTCCAAAAATGCCCCATTGTGCAGATTGCGCCGCCGCTGATGCCTCCTCAGCAGGGTCAGCAGTGTAATCTGCCATCGTCTTCCCCCAGAAAAACACTCTTAGTAACACACAGGGGACTAAGGACAATGAGGCACCCCCACACTGCCGCACACCGCCGCCCACAGTGCACCAGGAAAACCAGGAGGACTGCACCCACCGCCACCAGCACCCACAGGGAGCCCAGCTATACTTGCTGTTCCGCTGCCTGTAACTTCTGGATGTATCATCAGAAGAGCTGCGCCGCCAGATCACCGTTCCACAGAGAAGGCAAAAACGCTGCAGACACGTGTATTGCAGAGGTATGCAGTCAAAATGGCCGCCGTTAAACACTAGAGGCCAAAAGACACCTTCAGGGAACGTGCAGCACCGCAAACGACCGCTCTGAGCGCTAGAGGGAAAGCCCCATAGGCCCAAAATGTCCGCGGCTACGGCAAAATGGCGGCGGTCAACCGCAAAAGGCGGCGTAAAACTAAACGAATGGCCTAGACGATCGGTGTGGTGCGGGGGGTGAACGGGAGCTCCACGCGTCCCACCAGCGGCTACCCAGAAAGAAAATTTTTTTTTTTTTTTTGTGGCCGGCGGTCCTCCATTCCGCCCCTAAAAAGGGGGGAAAGGCAGGAACTCTCACTCACCACTCCTACGAGTGCCGTGGGTAGCCACCCAGTCGCAGACCTTCTGCCCCCTCTTGGGCGGTATGCTGCAGGCCAGAAAATCGCCCTTGCTGAATCGCATCCGGGGCTGGGCGCAAGGGGGGTCACCCCAGGCCGCCCGCACGGAACGGGCACGATGTGGCGGGTCCCCATACGTTGGGACTGGCTCTCATCGGTTGGCCAGGTCGGGGAAAGTACAGGGCTCAAGGACCCTCTATGCCCCGACCGGCTTCTTGATAGCAGATCAATGTCTTGATAGAAGTCAAATAAAGAAAACTTAAAATAAAAAATGGTCACAAACAGGACCACAAATTCCCCTAATGGGAAGCCAGGTCAACTCCTTCTAAACTAGGCATAAAAACTGAAGAGCTATGCTATGAGGGGGTTTATATAGGAAGAGAGGACGGCCCCCATGGGAGGGGCCAGCTGTTTCTTTTCCCTGCCTAGTTAACTCCTAGTGGGACAAGCATAAACCCCCACACGTCATGATGAGCTGTGTCTGTCAGTGAACGATAGGAGAAATAAATGAAATTTTCACTCCTTGAAATGTGTTTTTATTATATAAACTCAAACGTCCCGGTTTGACTTGAACGCCCTTTGTATTTGGTAATAGCTTATGCAATGATTGCTTTTTTTTATGTTGTTTTAAGATTTATAACAAATAATCTGTTTTATAATCCTTGTTGTTAACATTATCACAGTTGCACTTGAACAGTCCCATTCACAAACTATGTATTATAGTTACGTTCAGAAAACAACAAATAAAGTATATCCAAAGCCAAAAATATATATAGTTGTGCTCATAAGTTTACATACCCTGGCAGAAGCCATGTATTATCAATCAACTGTGTTTACTCTTTTTAAATCATAATGACAACAGAAACTACCCAAATGCCCCAGTTCTTAATACTGTGTATTGCCCCCTTCAACGTCAATGACAGCTTGAAGTCTTTTGTGGTATTTGTGGATAAGACTCTTTATCTTCTCAGATGGTAAAGCTGCCCATTCCTCTTGGCAGAAAGCCTCCAGTTCTGGGAAATTCTTTGGTTGTCCTGCATGAACTGCATGTTTGAGATCTCCCCAGAGTGGCTCAATGATATTGAGGTCAGGAGACTGAGATGGCCACTCCAGAACCTTCACTTTATTCTGCTGTAGCCAATGGCAGATTGACTTGGCCTTGTGTTTTGGATCATTGTCATGTTGGAATGTCCAAGTAAGTCCCATGTGCAGCTTCCTGGCTGATGAATGCAAATGTTCCTCCAGTATTTTTTGATAACATATTGCATTCATCTTGCCATCAATTTTGACCAAATTTCCTGTGCCTTTGTAGCTCACACATGTCCAAAACGTCAGTGATTTACCGCCGTGTTTCACAGGCCTTGTTGACTCCTCTCCAAATGTAGGGTTTATGGTTGTGGCCAAAAAGCTCAATTTTGGTCTCATCACTCCAAATGACTTTGTGCCAGAAGGTTTGAGGCTTGTTTCTGTGCTGTATGGGGTATTGTAAGCAGGATACTTTGTGGCATTTGCGTAGTAATGGCTTTCTTCTGGCGACTTGACCATGCAGCCCATCTTTCTTCAAGTGCCTCCTTATTGTGCATCTTGAAACAGCCACACCACGTTTTCAGAGAGTCCTGGAGTTATTTGTAGGGTTTTCTTTGCATCCCGAATAATTTTCCTGGCAGTTGTGGCTGAAACTTTAGTTGGTCTACCTGACCGTGGTTTGGTTCCAACAGAACCTCTCATTTTCCACTTCTTGATTAGAGTTTGAACACTGCTGATTGACATTCTCAATTCCTTGGATACGTTTTTATATCCCTTTCCTGTTTTATACAGTTCAACTACCTTTTCCCACAGATCCTTTGACAATTATTTTGCTTTCTCCATGACTCATAATCCAGAAACGTCAGTGCAGCACTGGATGAAAGATGCAAGGGTCTGTCAGGAGTCCAGAAACTCATTGACCTTTTATACACACACTAATTACAAGCAAACAGATCACAGGTGAGGATGGTTACTTTTAATAGCCATTCTAAACCCATTTGAGTCAACTTGTGTGCATGTTATCAGGGCAAAATCACCGGGGTATGTAAACTTTTGATCAGGGTCATTTGGGTAGTTTCTGTTGTCATTATGATTTTAAAAGAGTAAACACAGTTGATTGATAATAAATGGCTTCAGCCAAACACTAACCATGAGTGAAAGAAACATGTTTGTGTTCTCATTCATATTCTCTGAAAAATGGCCAAGAAATCATAAATTCTGCCAGGGTGTGTAAACTTATGAGCACAACTGTATAGTTTTAAATTCTGAATAAAGCAAGGAAGGATAATAATCCCTGAATAAGAAGGGTGATATCTCGGGCACTGCTGCAGCAATGATCAAGATATTATTTTTTTAGTGGTGGCGATTCCCTTCCAAGTCACAATAATTCTAGCGGCTATACAGCCCCTTCTGTAAGGAATTCAAACAGCGCAGTATATAAATGATAAAACAGCAGCTGAACACTAAAGGAAATTTTATCCAAATCCTTCAATCAAAGTCCAAACATAAAGAAGTGCAGCGCTTAAATCTCAAACAATTTCTTTCCAGTGCGTGGTCACCCAATGTGCTTCTGTGTTTCAGACAGAGACAAGTGTTGTAGTGCCAGATATCCTCCACCAGCCACACTAAATTCTCACCTTCCTCAATGGGCTCTCATTACAGGAGCCTAGAAGCGCATGATAAATAACCAAATACAGGCGATATTCCAGAGACAGGAGGTAATCAATCCTTTCCTCTTCACAAACCCCTTATGTACCATAACCATACTCTTTCATGAGCGTCATATATGGAAGGATCCTTGGGGTAGTGACTCCCGGCAGGTAATGAATGACTCAGCTCCCCGGCACATGAAAATAAAAATGTCACATCTAGTGCTCACTGCTTTAATAGCACACTTTAATAGTAAAATCCGCTGACGAAGTTCCGGTGGGACGATACGCGTACGGAATAGGGAAGTGACGTCATCCGCAGTCGCCGCTGTCTCCATAGTGTGGACGTCTCGGAGGAGCGCCCACAGTTATCTGTATTTCACGTGCTTCATTTTACAGTTTTTTGTGAGTACCCTCCTTTTTGATTTTACTATTAAAGTGTGCTATTAAAGCAGTGAGCACTAGATGTGGCATTTTTATTTTCATGTGCCGGGAGTCACTACCCCAAGGATCCTTCCATATATGACGCTCATGAAAGAGTAAGGTTATGGTACATAAGGGGTTTGTGAAGAGGAAAGGATTGATTACCTCCTGTCTCTGGAATATCGCCTGTATTTGGTTATTTATCATGCCCTTCTAGGCTCCTGTAATGAGAGCCCATTGAGGAAGGTGAGAATTTAGTGTGGCTGGTGGAGGATATCTGGCACTACAACACTTGTCTCTGTCTGAAACACAGAAGCACATTGGGTGACCACGCACTGGAAAGAAATTGTTTGAGATTTAAGCGCTGCACTTTTTTATGTTTGGGCTATACAGCCCCTGAATTACTTTAACAGGTGGCAGAATGGGTCCCACCCCCTCCTTTTTCGGGCTCTCCCATGTGGTCAGAAGCATCTGGTTTCTGGGACACAGTGAAACGAGCTGATGTTGTTCCTCCCACTGTGCGACATAAGAAACAGAAGGATTTCATCACTTCCAGTTTCATGTAAACAGAACATTACTGGCTTGGACAAGCATCTGATCAAACCGATCTTGGTTTGATCAGATGACTAGAAGGGCAGAGGAGAGATATGGGGTCAAATAAATCTCAGATCTCTCCATAAAGAAGACCTGTCATGGCCTGTTACGTACCTGACGGTGGAGTCTGTCTTGTGCAGGGAACAACCGCTCTTGCGCACCCGATTCAAGGACCCCTGGTAGTGTAGACAGAGGCCCGAGAGTGCGGGATGGCACGAGGGCTGGATGGTCACAGATGTTGTAGTGAGATTCCAGCAGGTCGTGCAAACAGGAGAATGGTCGTACAAGCAGGGTTGGCAACGTGCAGGCAGAAAGGTACAAAAAGGGTTAGGCAAGCGGATCGTCAAGTTCAGGCAAAGGTTCGTTAACGGGCGGGCAGCGGAGGTACAGAGGAGTAGACAAACGGATGGTCGTGGATAGCCGGGGTCGATGCAGGTAGCGGACAACAGGTCAAAGCAAGCCGGGTAGACAGGAAACAGGTGAAATCACAGGAACAGGTAGGGAGCTGAGGCTCACAGGTCTGGAACGCTGTAGAACAAGCAGCAACTTGGTGCAAGATGTCCAGGGTTTAAATAGGCACCATTTGGCGCCGTTTCCGGCGCGTGCGCGCGCACAGGCGCGCGCGAACGCGCACGGGAGCGCGCGAGCGCGCACGGAGGCGCGCGCACCACCCGGAAACGGCCAGGAACACTGGCAAAGTCCTTTTTACTGACATGGCCCATGCTATCACAAGGGGTGTTGTTCATCCCTTCTGATAGCAATAAAAGAGATAAAAAAGATAGCTTTTTTTTTTTAAATAAAATAAATACTAAAATAAAAAAATGTTTTAAAGTGCCCCGTTCCCCCGTGCTCATGCGCAAATGCGGACTTGCACATAGGTCCCATAAGCATATATAAACTGCGATCGCACCACACATGTGAAATATCATCACGAGCATCAGAACAAGGAAAATAATTTTAGCTTCAGACCTCCTTTGAAACTCTAAACTGGTAACCTGTAAAGGCTTTTAAAGCATCACATATGGAGATCTTTAGGTACAATAGCTTGGTGCCGTTCCACAGGTGGATGTAATTTAAGTACGACTTGTTTGGTACCTGTTTACTCCACGTATTTTATTCCCAAAAATTTGCTTGTGAAAAACCACTGCGCGAATATTGTGTGACATAAAAATATGCAACATCCACCATTTTATTCCCTGTGGCCTGTGCTTAAAGTATATATATAATGTTTGTGGGTTTTAAGTAGTTGCTAGTAAAAATAAAATGCATATCTGATACTGCATGGGTGACAGTACCAGACACTTTTAATATTTTTATTCAAGTTGTCTCATGTTTAAATCAATCTAAATGCACTCAAAAACCCATCAATAACACTAACCTTCTTCTTAGGAGAGACAGCCTCTGGAGACGTAGGTTTTCTTTTCCTGGGAGATTGATCATTGAACATCATGGCTTTGCCTTCATTTGGTGTCTTATTAACCATGCAATCACTTTTCATTCTGTTTTGCAGAATCTGACATGTAATTATATCAAACGGTGTGCTGTTGTTCTTGTGGTTCAAAGATTTTGCTAGTTCGATTGTTTTCATTATCATCATTGTATGGGCCATTTTTCCTAAATCTTTCTTAGGAGAAGACATTAGAATTCCAAGAAAATCTGAAAACTGACTGTAATTATGGTCCAGCTCCATGGATAAGCTTCCATAGTGTAATGAGACAATCCATGGGGAAAAGTTGATGTATTCATGTATTGCTGAGTTAGGTTTAAAAAACATTTTTTTTAGTTCTGAAAGCTCTGAAAGTTCTCTTCTCATCATTTGAAAAGCATAGGCATAATTCACTGAATCCGAGCAGCTGCCGATGACTTCAAGCTCTGATTTTATGTCTACTATTCTGCTTTTGATTGTGTCAACAGCACTGGGCATCATGTTCCCAGTCACAAAGGAGGCCAGTCTTTGTTGAATTTGAACTAGATCTGATAACAGAGAGGTGTCATACCACAGTAATCCTCTTTTTGTTTCTTTTTTTTTCTGTGAGGCCATTACACAGTTAAGAAAATGCAAGGTTTCATATGTCATTGCTAGTTCAATATATGGTTCAACTGCTTCAGTCTTTATCAGAGTGGTAAGTATGTCTTTTCTTTGAGTCATTTCCTTAACATTGCTATCTTTGATCAGGGCTTTTTCTATATCACATTCCTGTAAAATCTGAAAGTTTTTTATGTGGGAGTGTAAATGTTTTTGGCATTCACAAATCATTTGTTCTAACAAACAAGGTTTTGCATGAAGAGCTTGGTCTATGAACTTGCTAACAATGAACTTATCATTGTGAGAAAACAGACTTTTGTGGGAATCTAGGTTCTTATTCCACAACTCATCTATGTCATCAGCCACCCAAGCTTCTTCACCAGGCACACAAAATACTTCGTACAACTTTGATAAAGCATTGCTGTTTATCTGACCAATGATCTCTTTTGTAAGAACTATCTTTTTGTTCCCGTCAAGAGCTTTCCTTTCCTTAAAAACCATCATTTTTGAAGCATCAAACAGTAAGTGCTGAATACCGAAAAGTGACAAATTCATATTTTTAGACACAGAGGTCTTCAAAAAGTCAATTTTAGCTGAGATCATTTCTAGAAGACATAGTGCATGTTCCTTCTTTCCAGGTTCTACTTTAGGAAGTTGAATAAATCTACCTATTATCTCTAATGTACTTTTTTGCAAGGCCACTAAATCTTCTACTGTGTCTCCCAGATGTGCTCCACAGCTGAAAGGTATGGAAAGGGCAAATGCGGAATAGTCACAATCATGCTTCAAAACATCTTCACATTCTTTCAATTCTCTGTTATATTTCAAGTAGACATAGTAGGAGCTGTTCTTGTCATCTATTTCATGCAAAAAATCAGACAGCCTGCTACGAAGGTTCTCCAAAGTAGTAACTGCACTGTCATTCAGTTTTTCTTGAAATGCTGTATAGAAGTGTGACTGCTGCTGATAGCCAACCTCGCCTGCAAATAATTCCCTATACAGCGAACCATCATACCATAGGAAACTGCGGAACGTAGGCCTTCCCTCAATAAAACGAATGCGATTCTCAATAAACTCAGTTGTTTCTATCATCATCTGTAATTCAAGAAAAGCTTCTACGGCCTGTGGCTGTAAGGTACATCTAAAACAGGTTTTTAGATGGTTGGAAAACAACAATTTCCTGTCTACTATTACATGTCTCCAGGTACATTTCTGCTTTCTCTCAAAGGATTTAATAAAAACAGGGAGCATTTTTTTGCACAAGGTTCGGCAGTCCTGTAGACTTTTTCGGCTGTCTGTCTCGCTTGCATTTTGCAAAATCTTCGACAATTTCCCCAATAACAATCTTGACACCTCATTTTTTTTTGCTGTGGTAAGTGTATTATGCTTAACTTTTTTTTCCTTATGCTGATTTTTTTCACAAGCTGAATCTGTTTTTTTCTTGGATGTTTTAATTCTAGTATGGCGTGAATGGTACTTCTTTGTATGCAATAACATTTTCTTAGTGCAGATGAGCTCTTTCCTATCTTTTTTAACTTTTAGACATTTTTTTGTGAAAATCTCTTTCTTTTCACTTGTTGATTTTGGTGAAGAAATAGCTGGTACTGCATTCTCTATGTCTGATATGCTAGCAATAGGAGAATCTGCACCTATTCCTATACTATTTCTGTATTGAGGTGATGGAGGTAATTTTTTTCGTGAAGGTGAATTGCCAGAAGTTGCAGCCAAGGAATCATTTGCATATTTTTCATTGTGTGCTTGAGTTGTCAGGTTTAGACATTTTCTGTCTCCAGGAGAAGACCTTTGCTGACGTTTATCAGAGACAGAAACCTTAAAAGAATGTGGAGTTTGTAACAGCTGCTTACTTCCACACTCTACTTTCGCACTTTCAGCTTGTTTTCTTTTAGTGTCCATTTTTTTGTCATTTTGACTTTTTATTTTAAAAGCATTATTGTTTTTAATATGATGATTTTCTTGACCAGAGTTTCCTGAGGCCTGCAAGGACTGTGTGATATTACATCTCCTTCCAGACTTAGCTTCAAGCTGCAGGGATTTTTGTACTCTTTTGTGTGCTTTTCTTAGGTGAAGCATAGCTCGGTCTAATCTTTTGGAAATTCGCTTGCTCTTACAAAGAGGAATTTCACCTGACAACAATCCTAAAACCACCTTTATTTTTTTTTCAGACTGAGAGAACTTGTTTATTTTTCTAACAGATTTTTTAATAACTACTGAATGCCTCCTTGTGCTGCTGAGTTTCTTTTTCAGAATGTTTGAATGAGACAAACTTTTCCCAGTTTTGATACAAGTCGAATTGTTATCATTAATGGCCTCAGATTTACCCTGATTTTGAGTTATTGGTTTTCTGTCTAAATGGACACTTTCATTCATTCTGACACTATGAGATAGGAGTTCAGGACTATCATCAACTGGCGCTTTGCAATCCCGGGACATTGAAGATGTTTTCTTAGTTATAGTCTCTGAGACATCACTTGTTTTCTGAACATTTGAAGGAGCATCTTTTTCTGCACTGGTGTTTATCTTTTCTTTTACAGTCATAGATGAATATACTTCAACAAAATTGTTGACATCCTGTTCTACACACATATAGTGAGAGTTGCTAATGGTAATTTCCATGTCAGGAAAGATCCTCAAGCCACTAGGCTCTCTCAATTTTCTTGAAGGCTTCCACAGCTCTGTCATGTCTTCTGCTTTCTCTTTCTGTGTTCCAAAAATACCTTTCCAATCTATGCGGCTCTCTAACTCTATCAAACATTGCAAATCACGCTGCATGTCTCTAAATGTATTGTTTTCTGTTAATGAATTATGCACTCTTGCTTTCTCTGTCTGTGACATTCCAAATGAATCATTACAATGGACATTTTTGGAAATTAAATTCATATCAGAATTCTTCTTAACCTCTTTATATTCTTTGGTAGTACAAAGTCCTGTACATGGTAAACTACTTTTACTATTGAGTTCATTTACATTTGTGTCCTTGTACACTTCGAGGACTGGACCTGAGAAAGATCTGGGTTTTTCAGATGCATTTTTTCCATTAAGATCATTAGTCAACTTGCTCACAGCCATGTGTTTGTCAGAATCTTTCATTTTTTTAGGAGAAGTGGCAGGCACTGTCTTGATGGACTCAACTTTTTTTTTCTTGTGTAAAGACTGTTCTTGCACTTTCTTTTCAGGAGATTTCTTCGTTGGACGTTTCTCTGCAACTTTGAGGGATATTGTATTAGGGCAGGATGAAGAATTAGACAGATGCTTTTGAGGACTTGTATGATCTGCAGTCTTTTTAGCTTTCATATCAGGATTTGATATACAGGTTTCAGACTGAACACCTTTCTCAAGTTGTTTTTTGTTCATTAATAAAAACGTCTTTGCAGGTATACTTTTATCGGTGTGATGTGCTTTAATTGTGACAAGCTTACTTCTGTTACCATTAGAACATACTTTTTTGTCTCCATCACAGACAGAGTATCGATTATTTTGCAAAATTCCTGTTCTTGTAGTAATTTCAGCACTCTCATCCTCAGTGAGTTTCCCTAAAGACAAACATTGATTACTGTTACTGGCATTTAGAACAACTTTTAGAAGTGTGTCTTTCTGCTTTTGTTTTGAAGACATGTCATCACTGATTTCAGACTGTCCGCTAGTTATTCCAGAAGATAATACTTGGCATTTGCTTTGAAGTAGATGGTTCTTGTCATTTATTTTAGCTGGGATATTGGACTGATTAATACTTCTAGGTGGGGCAGATGTTTTTTCCAGGCATGAATTCAGTCTTGCGGGCCCTTCATCTTTTTCAACACCTAATTGATTGTCACTCAGTGTTTGGGACACACCATGTACACACAGTTTTCCGGAAAGTTTTGATTTCTCCTTTGTCGATAAACATTGCGAAGACTGACCATCTGCATCTTCCACATTTTCAGTAAGAGTCAGGAATGATGACTGTTCCCTCTCTGTCTTCACTACCGATTCTTTTACCTTACTACGACTGTCATTAGAAAGACGTACTTCCTCAAAACTTATATACAGTGAAGTTTTACTTGTATTATTTTCCCAGCTCTCTCTTTCTTTTATTTGATTTTCATCTTTAATGTTGGACACTTCATTATCAAAAACACATTTGGATTGTCTTTGCTGCTCTGTAAGATGCTGATCAGCAGCCTTTATGTCTTCTTTTTCATCCATTTTCCTAATTTCCTGCTCATTCATGTAGTTCTCATCTGAAAAACGAGCTTCTTCAAAACTTACGTATAGCGATGTTTTACTTCCGCTGTTTTCCAAGGTGCCCAGATTCTCTTTACTAGGCTCTTTTTCTTTTAAGCTGGGCACCTCACTTTCCAAAACAAGTTCTTTTTGATTTTGTTGTCCTAAAAGATACTGCCCGGTGAATTTAGCAACTTCTTGTTCACATCTTTTTAAAAGTCTAGGATCTTTAATACATTTTGTTGAAAAAACCATAGAAGATGCAATTAGGCTCTCTAGAGACATGAAATGATTATAGGGCATGCTAAAGCTTGGAAGAGCAATTTGGTTCTGAAACACGGGTGTAGGAACATGATGCCTGTTTAAAACAGGTAGATCTTGGACTTCATTTTGCAAGCTACTGTTTTGAGAAATCTCTCTTAGAGAAGGTTTGGTTGCTGGTGTACGAACACTGTGAAAGATAACTGTAGCATCTTTGCCTTTCCCTATCCTTTGGGCCACTGTGCAATTTGCCAAGGCATCATTTCCTAGGGAACAAAAATATCATCAGCAATGAATCAATGTTTTGAGCATATACAGCATAAAATAAAGTGGTTAAATAAATTAAATTGCAATCCAACTACGAAACATAAAAATCCTTTTCTCATAGACTATTAAGGGACACAAGAAGGCCTTAATGTACAGGGGAATTAGACACTGAAAACTGTAGACCTGTTCAGGATAATCCCTCTTAATGCCAGCATGCCTTAGTTTTGCAGCAATACAGTACCATTGCATTGCATTGTATAAATATTGTGCAGCGCTACCAGTACCTCACAAGGGAATCTTATAAAAATTACTATAAATGCATCCAAAAAATTAGTGCCAAATATTAATAACACAAAGTGCTATTGCTATAGTATAGTAAAACAAATCAATGTGCTAATATCAACGAAAAATATATATGCATGGCGTTATCAAAAGTGCAAAGCTAATACATAAGAAGAAAAAGCAGAATAAATGGCAGAAAAAGTTCATCAAAAGAACAACAGAATTTCTTTATCCTATGATGGGGATTAATGCTGTTTTTGCTCTTAATTGAGGTGAGCAGTTTGCAAGACTGGTGGAGGATAATACAAGCATTTTTTTCATAATGTCTTTGCACAGCTGGGGACTCTTACTCCTTTGGATCTACCTCATTCGATTCTGATGTTCCTTTAACTTTTTCTGCCATTTATGCTGCTATTTATACACTGATGAACTGAGCATAAGAACTTTATTAATGAATTGTTTTTATGAACTTTTTCATCTTATCTATTAGCTTTGCACTTTTGATAATGTTATGCACATATATTTTCCGTTGATATTAGCGCATTGATTTGCTTTACTATAGCACTAGCACTTTGTGTTATTAATATTGTGCACTATTTTTTTGGATGCATTTATAGTAATTTTTATACTTACATAGTTAGTAAGGTCGAAAAAAAGACACAAGTCCAACCTATGTGTGTGTTTTTATGTCAGCATTAAATTGTATATCCCTCAATGTTGTGGTCCCTTAGGTGCTCATCTAATAGTTTTTTGAAAGTGTCTATGCTCCCAGCTGAAACCACTGTTTGTGGAAGAGAATTCCACATCTTCACTGCTCTTACCGTAAAGAACCCCCTACGTATTTTAAGGTTAAACCGCCTTTCTTCTAATTTTAATGAATGCCCGCGTGTCCTTGTGTGCTCCCTTGCATGGAATAGTTTTGTCCCTATTATGGGGTCACCAGTACAGTATTTGTACATTGAAATCATATCCCCTCTCAAGCGTCTCTTCTCCAGAGAGAATAAGTTCAATGCTTGTAATCTTTCCTCATAACTAAAGTCCTCCAATCCCTTAATTAGCTTTGTTGCCCTTCTCTGAACCCTTTTCAGTTCCAGCACATCCTTCCTGAGGACTGGTGCCCAGAACTGGATGGCATACTCCAGGTGAGGCCTCACCAGAGACTTGTAGAGTGGGAAAATTATTGATTTGTCTCTGGAGTTAATCCCCTTCTTGATGCAGGCCAATATTTTGTTAGCTTTGCTTACAGCAGCTTGGTACTGCATGCCATTGCTGAGCCTGTCCTCTACTAGGACCCCTAGGTCCTTTTCCATCCTAGATTCCCCCAGAGGCTCTCCCCCTAGTGAGTAGTTTGCGTTTGTATTCTTGGCACCCAAATGCATTATTTTACATTTTTTTACATTAAACCTCATTTGCCATTTATCTGCCCACCCAATTCATTTGTTCAGATCTTCTTGCAAGGTTTCCACATCCTTTGGAGAAATGATTGCCCTTCTTAGCTTGGTATCATCTGCAAATATTGAAATTGAGCTGTTAACCCCATCCTCCAGATCATTTATGAATAAATTGAATAGGATTGGTCCCAGGACAGATCCCTGGGGAACCCCACTTTCCACCTCAGACCATTCCAAGTATTCCCCATTTATCCCAACCCTCTGGACTCACCAGTTTCCAATCCATGTGCTCACCCTTTGATCCATGCCGACAGAGCTTAGTTTGTACACTGTATCAAATGCTTTTGCAAAATCTAGATACACCACATCTACAGTCCTTCCTTTATCTAGATGGCAGCTCACCTCCTCATAGAAGGTTAATAGATTGGTTTGGCAAGAACGATTCTTCATGAAACCGTGCTAATTACCGCTAATTTTCATTACAATAATCTTGTAGATAATCGCTTAGTATTCCCTCCAAGAGCTTGCATATTATTGATGTTAAGCTAACTGGCCTGTAGTTCCTAGGCATATATCTTGGTCCTTTTTTATATATTGGTGCTTTTTTTGTTTAATAAATTCAGTTTTTTTAGTTAAAAAATAAGAAAACAGTAGAGTTAGGCCAATTTTTTTCCATATTGAGAAAGATAATGTTACGCCGAGTAAAATGATACCCAACATGTCATGCTTCGATATGTCAATTGACGTCCACCTAAAGAGAAGTGGTTAAGGACCCTCGGGTGCAAGCCATCTGGTCCCGGTGACTTATTAACGTTAAGTTTTTCAAGTCTATTCCTAATTTTATCCTCAGTTAGCCATGAGGTTGCTTCCTGTGACGTGTCCAGCATTGTAGTTTTGGATACTTGAGCCCCCATTTCCTTTGTGAATACTGAGGAGAAAAAGGGATTTTATTATAACTTACCGTAAAATCCTTTTCTCCAAGTTCACTGACAGACGCAGCTCTTCATGACTATGTGGGGTTTTATGTCCGTTACTACTAGGAGTTAACTAGGCAGGGAAAGAAAACAGCTGACCCCTCCCCTGGGGGCCGTCCTCCTTTCCTACATCAAACCCCCTTCCTGTATAGCTCTTCAGTTCGTACACAAGCCGTATAGAAACAGAGCCCAGAGGGGTGGGTGCTGCGTCTGTCAGTGAACTCGGAGAAAAGGATTTTACAGTAAGTTATAATAAAATCCCTTTTTCTCCTTACGTTCACTGACAGACGCAGCTCTTCATGACTATGTGGGGAAGTCCCAAAGCTGTGTCAAAAAGAGGGGTGGGTAAACGCTAACAACTGTACCCAATTGAACCTCTGAAGAGGCGCCAGTCGCGCCTACACTGCCGCCTGCAAAACTTTGCAGCCAAAAGCAGCATCCGAGGATGCGAGCACATCAACTTTGTAAAACTTAGTAAAAGTGTGAACCGAGGCCCACGTGGCCGCCTTGCACACCTGGGACACCGAAGCCTGGTGTCTGAAGGCCCAGGAAGTACTAACCGCCCGGGTAGAGTGAGCCGTGACTGGAAAAGGGGGAAATTTTTCCCGAACAGAATACGCATGAGTCACGGTTTTTCTAATCCAATGAGAAAATAGTAGCCGAAAGAGGCCGCAAGGCCTTTGCGCGGCCCTCCTGGAAGAACAAACAAGGCGTCAGCTTTCCGAAAAAGGAGCTGTAGCAGCCAATACACCCGTAAGGCCCTCACTACGTCCAAGGCGTGCAACTCAAACTCCTTTGGGTGCGATGGACGAGGGCACAATGAAGGCAGGATAATATCTTCATTGATGTGAAAGGAAGAGACAACCTTCGGAAGAAAAGAGGGAGAAGGTCGCAAGACCGCCTTATCCCTATGCAGTACCAAATAGGGAGACTTGCACAATAGTGCAGCTAATTCAGACACCCGTCTAGCAGAAGTGATGGCTACTAAGACGGCCACCTTCTGCGACAGAAGCTCTAAAGAAATCTCCCTGATTTTCTCATAAGGTGGTTTCTGAAGAACAGAGAGCACCAGATTCAATCCCACGGAGCCATCGGAGATCATACCCGAGGCGCCACATGACGCACACCATGTACAAAGGTACGAATCAGAGAGTGTGAGGCCAAAGGCCTCTGGAAGAGAATGGCTAAGGCCGAAATCTGGCCCTTGATAGTACTCAAGGCCAATTTTTGTTCAGGCCCTCCTGTAAAAAGGTCAGGACCCTGGATACAACATAAGAGCGGGGGTTAAAGCCCTCCGCCTCACACCAGGCAATGTATGCCTTCCAGGTGCGGTGATAGATCTCGCGAGAGGTACACTTGCGAGCTGTTAGCAAAGTAGGGATTACGGAGTCAGCGACTCCCCTGTCCCTCAGCACCTGGGACTCAATAGCCAAGCCGTCAGAGCCAGCGAGGGTAAGATCACCGGGGACCTCGGTAATAACAGAGGACATTCAGAAAAGAGGCTAAGTTGACGAGGGCTCTAACCACGCGTCTTATTACTACCTCCTCTATGGTTGTTAAGACCACCGGGGTCTAACCGGGGTCGCGTGAACCATGCGGCTGCACCACGTTACCACCGCCTGCGGGGACCGCCGAGGGCCACGCTCTGCTAGAAGACAGGGTGCCTGGGTATAACGTGGGACGAGATGGGAGCGACCGAGACTGCCGAACCGATAACTCAGGGTCCACGACTCCCTGTCCCC
>BLSH010556665.1:417912-428226 GCA_018402905.1 Glandirana rugosa
TTTTTTCAAGAAGTCTTAACACTAGAAATAAGATTCGTTTTTTTAACACTAAGAGTAAAATAGGTCTTAACCATATGTCATGTCTGGTTTTCAAACCTGTGTGGAAGAGTAAGTTTCTCAAAAGAAATAAAGGTACTGATACTTTTAACATCTAAGTGTGACTTCCGTAGTTTTGATACTTAATTGTGTACACCTTAATAGATGTATTGTTCTTTCACACTTTGTTGACTTTTATACAGTATAAGATCCAAGAAGTTTCATCGGTGGAAAACGAAACTAATGACGAAACGTGTGAGAACCGTAAGAGAACTACTCGAAGTTCTTGAGAAGGTGTGTCCAAACTTTTGGTCTGTACTGTATACCAATTCTGGATAAAATGAGAATCACAATTTTTTTGCTTAGAATAAAGATCACAATTCTGAAGAACTTTTTTAATTTAAAGATTTACAACCCCTGAACAATAGGTTTTCAAACAAGATGGCAATAAAATAAGACATGATACTCTTTGCAGTCAAATTTAAAGAAATGTAATGAAAAATAATGTGATGTGTAAAGAAATAAAAAAAAAATGACCATTAGGTTATATTAGGGTCAGTAAAATGAGCACTAAAGTTCTGGCTGCAGCTGCCCCAAAAAGGATTGGAAGACCTCAAAATCTATGTAAAAAGGAAGGTAAGGGAAGCGCCACCATCTAAGAGGAAACACAGGGATGTATAAAAATTGCACTCACATTTGAAGAGTTAAAACCATTGTCTTTTTGACAAAGGGGCAGCCAATGTTGCCTCGAAATGCGTAACCATGTCCCCGCACCATCCACATACTGTCACGAACCTGGTGGTGGAGTCTGTCTTGTGCAGGGAACAACCGCTCTTGCGCACCCGATTCAAGTACCCCTGGTCGAGTAGACAGAGGTCCAAGAGTGCGGGATGGCACAAGGGCTGGATGGTCACTGATGATGTAGTGAGGTTCCAGAAGACGCGCAGATAGAAAAGTGGTCGTACAAGCTGGGTCGGCAACGGGCAGGCAGGAAGGTACAAAAGGATCAGGCAGGCGGTTAGTCAAGTCCAAGCAAGGTACGTTGAACGGGCGGGCAGCAGAGGTACAAAGGAGAAGACAATCGGAATGTCGTGGATAGCCGGGGTCGGTGCAGGTAGCAAAACAGCAGAGCAGGACAAGCCGGGTGAAACAGGAGGCAAACGAACACTGGAACAGATAGAGGGAGCTGAGGCTCACAGGTCCCGGACACTGTAGAATGAGCAGCACTTGTTGCAGGGACTTCCAGGTTTAAATAGCAACATTTTGGCGCGCGCACCACCGCGGAAACAGCCAGTTTTACTGGCAGACTTGTTCCTTTTCCTAACACATACTCTTGGAACTTGTATGCACTGCATTCTCGGTGCCCTGGCTTGAGTCCCAGCTCATTCCCAGACATTAGCTCTGGACATCAGCTCTGCCATCCCAGGCTGTTGATAGGAGATCCATCCTATTACCACGAATCCCTGTCACCTCTGCCTCGTGGCGGACCTGCCGTCATTCACAGCACCTCCACCAGCTGTGTCAGACACCCTCCTCTCCAGCTGAGCATCACTGACCCCCACCGCCTCTTGGTGGACATGCTACCACCAATAGCTCCTCCATCAGCGGTGTTAACCCAGCCTGCTGACCGGACATCCATCCCTCCAGCTCAGCATCACCGACCCCTGCCGTCTCTGCCTTGCGGCTGACCTGCCGTCGTTTACAGTACCTTCACCACCAGATGGGCAACCCCTCTAAAGCAGCTCCCACAGCCTCAATCTAGAGACCCAGCCGTGATTCTGCCAAGCTCTGCAAGTTTTTTCTATTCGGATATACATGGTTTTAACTCTTCAAATAAATGTAAGTGCAATTTTTTATACATCCCTGTGGTACTCGTTAAATTATAATGGCACTTAGATGTAGGGTTGCCACATCATCCCTTTAATCCAAGACAAATATTAATTACACAGGTTCTGTGGCTGATTAAGGTGGTAATTAAACTCATTTGGTGTCTTATCTGCAGTAAATCAGCCTCAGAACCTGTGTAATTCATATGTGTCCTGGATTAAAGGGATGATGTGGCAACCCTACATCTAACTGCCATTATAATTTAACGATTAACACAGGGATGTATAAAAAAAGGGATTTTATTAAAACTTAACGTAAAATCCTTTTCTCCGAGTTCACTGACAGACGCAGCTCATCATGACGTGTGGGGTTTATGCTTCTCCCACTAGGAGTTAACTAGGCAGGGAAAAGAAACAGCTGGCCCCTCCCATGGGGGCCGTCCTCTCTTCCTACATAAACCCCCTCATAGCATAGCTCTTCAGTTCATACACAAGCCGTACAAGAACAGAGCACAGAGGGGAGGGTGCTGCATCTGTCAGTGAACTCGGAGAAAAGGATTTTACGGTAAGTTTTAATTAAATCCCTTTTTCTCCTATAGTTCACTGACAGACGCAGCTCATCATGACGTGTGGGGATGTCCCCAAGCTGTGTCAAAAGAGGGGTGGGTAAACGCTAACAACAGTACCCAACTGAACCTCTAAGGAGGCGCCAGCCGCGCCTACACTGCCGCCTGTAAAACTTTGCGGCCAAAAGCAGCATCCGAAGATGCAAACACATCAACTTTATAGAACTTAGTGAAAGTGTGAACCGAGGCCCAAGTGGCCGCCTTGCACACCTGTGACACCGAAACCTGGTGGCTGAAAGCCCAGGAAGTGCTAACAGCCCGGGTAGAATGAGCCGTGACCAGAAAAGGGGGAGCCTTGCCCCGAACAGAGTACGCATGGGTCACGGTCTGTCTGATCCAACGAGAAATCGTAGCCGACGAGGCCGCCAACCCTTTGCGTGGACCTTCTGGCAACACAAACAAAGCATCAGCTTTTCGAAAAGAAGCTGTAGTAGCCAAGTACACTCGTAAGGCCCTCACTACGTCCAAAGCATGCAACTCAAACTCCTTTGGGTGCAATGGACGAGGGCACAATGAAGGAAGAACAATATCTTCATTAATGTGAAAGGATGAAACCACCTTCGGAAGGAAGGAAGGAGAAGGTCGCAAGACCGCCTCATCCTTATGTATGACTAAGTAGGGAGACTTGCACGATAGTGCTGCTAATTCAGACACCCGTCTGGCGGAAGTGATGGCAACTAAAAAGGCCACCTTCTGCGACAGCAATGATAAAGAAATCTCCCTGATATTCTCATACGGCAGTTTCTGAAGAACAAAAAGCACCAAATTCAGATCCCACTGAGCCATCGGAACCTTCACCCCATGCCACATGTCGCACACCTTGTACAAATGTACGAATCAAGAGTGCGAAGCTAAAGGTCTCTGAAAGAGAATCGCCAGAGCCGATATCTGGCCCTTGAGAATACTCAAAGCCAGTTTTTTGTTCAGGCCCTGTTGTAAAAAAGTCAGGACCCTGGACACGACATAAGAGCGAGGGTTATGGCCCTCCGCCTCGCACCAAGCAATATAAGCCTTGCAGGTGCAGTGATAAATCTTGCGACAAGTACACTTGCAAGCTTTTAACAAAGTAGGGATCACGGAGTCGGCGACTCCCCTGTCTCTCAGCACCTGGGACTCAATAGCCAAGCCATCAAAGCCAGCGAGGGTAAAGCAGGGTGAGAGATAGGTCCCTGAGACAGAAGATCGTCTCGTAGCGGGAGCCGCCAAGGGGCATCTGCCACCATTCGCACCACGTCGGCGTACCAAGTGCGCCGAGGCCAATCTGGAGCCACCAGGATTATTGGTATCCACTCCGCCACTATCCTGCGTATCAATCGCGGAAGCAGTCGTATCGGAGGGAAAGCGTACAGAAGACGATAACGGCCCCAGGGGGCCACCAGAGCGTCCGTGGCCACTGCCACCGGATCCTTCGTTCTGGACACAAAGGTCTCCACCTTGTGATTGAACCGAGATGCCATGAGATCCACGTCCAGCGTCCCCCATCTGCGGCAAATTTGATTGAACACCTCCGGGTGGAGAGACCACTCTCCCTGGTCCAGCGTCTGGCGACTGAGATAGTCTGCCTGCCAGTTCTCCACACCCGGAATGTAAATGGCTGAGATCGCCGGAACGTGGCATTCCACCCAACGTAGTATCAGAGCTGCCTCCGCCGCAGCTGCTGGACTCTTTGTGCCGCCCTGATGGTTCACATACGCCACTGCTGTGGCATTGTCCGATTGAATTCGAGTCGGACGACCCTGCAATCTCACTGTCCAGTGAAAAAGGCACAATCTGATTGCTCTCAGCTCCAGAACGTTGATGGGGAGGCGAGCTTCCTGTGCCGACCAACGGCCCTGGGCAGACAGCAGCCCCAGGATCCCTCCCCAGCCCGAAAGACTGGCGTCCGTGGTGATAATCACCCACCCGAGGAGCAGGAACGACTTCCCCTGAATCAGGGCCGAGTCCCGAAGCCACCAGGTCAGAGACGCCCTTGTCTGGGAGCTCAGACGGATCAGAAGGTCCAATGACCGAGGGGACCTGTCCCACCGAGCCAGAATTGCTCGCTGAAGGAGACGAGGGCGACTCTGGGAAAATGGTATCGCCTCGAACGACGAGACCATGAGCCCCAGCACCCGCATACAGAACCGTAATGAAGACTGACGGTGCGACAAGAGGGTGCGCACTGCCGACTGCAGAGACAGCAACTTGGCCGGAGGGAGGAATACCTTCGCCTGCTCTGTGTCCAGAATTAGACCCAGATACTCCAGGCCAGTGGCGGCTGGTGAAGTTTTTGGATGGGGGGGCGCCAGGCCCCCCCTTATAGAATCCACCCACTCCGTCCCCTGTATTCCACATATTGTGTCAGGAGTATACAGCTCAGCATCACAGGACACAGTATACAGCTCAGCATCACAGGACACAGTATACAGCTCAGCACCACAGGATACAATATACTGCTCCAGCATCACAGGGCACAGTATACAGCTCTGCATCACAGGGCACAGTATACAGTGAAACAGGTGGGGGCAGGTTTGCAGCCAGTGACACAGGTGGGGCAGTTTGCAGCCAGTGACACAGGTGGGGGCAGTTTGCAGCCAGTGACACAGGTGGAGCAGTTTGCAGCCAGTGACACAGGTGGGGTACATTGCAGAGTCGTCCCCCCGCACTTAGCCCATCCAGCAGGCAGGAGTGTTGCAGAGATTCGGCATGCAGAGAGCGCGCTGGAGTCCGCAGAGTTCGGCACACAGAGAGCGGCTGTCCCCCCCTCGTCGGTCCCCGGGCGGTCATGGTCTCTGTGGAAGCGGAAGTCACCTCCGCTGCCACAGTGACCCGGCCACGCATCCAATCACCCTGAGCGGAGGCTCAGGGCAGCCAATCAAGCTATCAGTGTGCGCCTGTTCAGCGCACACTCATAGTTTTTAAAGGCCAACCAATAGGCTCACTACTTGGCTGTCATGTGACAGCCAAGGAGCCGAAAAAAAAAAAGAAAGTCAATGTACCGGCGCCACCTGCAGGGGGGCGGGGTTGACTTTTTTCCTCTTTTGCCAGCGGGGAGGCGGCGCCCCAGCGCCCCTCACACACCAGCCGCCGCTGCTCCAGGCGATGGGATGGGGAGACCGACGACTTGATCCACGCGTCCCACCAGCGGCTACCCAGCAAGAAATTTTTTTTTTTTGTGCGCCCGTCGGTCCCCCTTTCCGTCCCTAAAAAGGGGGGAAAGGCAGGAACTCTCACTCACCACTCCGACGAGCACCGTGGGTAGCCACCCAGTCGCAGACCTTCCGCCCCCTCTTGGGCGGTATGCTGCAAGCCAGAAAATCGCCCTTGCCGAATCGCATCTGGGGCTGGGCGCAAGGGGGGGTACGGAACGGGCACGATGCGGCGGGTCCCCATATGTCGGGACTGGCTCTCATCGGTTGGCCAGGTCGGGGAAAGTACAGGACCCAAGGACCCTATATGCCCTGACCGGCTTCTTGATAGCAGATCAATGTCTTGATAGAAGTCAAATAAAAGAAAACTTAAAATAAAAAATAGTCACAAACAGGACCACAAATTCCCCTAAAGGGAAGCCAGGTCAACTCCTTGCAAACTAGGCATAAGAACTGAAGAGCTATGCTATGAGGGGGTTTATGTAGGAAGAGAGGACGGCCCCCATGGGAGGGGCCAGCTGTTTCTTTTCCCTGCCTAGTTAACTCCTAGTGGGACCAGCATAAACCCCACACGTCATGATGAGCTGCTTCTGTCAGTGAACGATAGGAGAAATTGCATTTACATTTATTTGAAGATGGTGGTGCTTCCCATACCTTCTTTTTACATAGATTAAAATCCTTTTTGCGGCAGCTGCAGCCAGAACTTTAGTGCTCATTTTACTGACCGTAATATAACTTAATGGTCACTTTTTAAGTTCTTCAACATTTCATTATTTTTCATTACATTTCTTTCAATTTGATTGAAGCAAAGAGTATTGTGTCTTATTTAATTGCCATCTTGTTTGAGAACCTAATGTTCAGGGGTTGTAAAACTTGAAAATAAAAAAGTTCTTCAGAATCGTGATCTTTATTCTAAGCAAAGAAATTGTGATTCTCATTTTATCCAAAATCATGCAGCTCTACTGCGGAGAGTATTTTGAGGCAGGGTATGTGACAATTATTGCTTTATAACTATGCTGCTATATCAGTGGTCTCCAAACTGCTGACTGTTGCATGCCTTTATCTGGCCCTTTGGTCAATATCAATATTGATATGAGCCACTATTGACCACTGATATGAGGCACTTTTCCTCCACTGACACCAATAATGAGGCGTTATTTCTCCATCCACACCAAAGATGAGACATATTCTTATCACTGACACCATCAATAATGGGGCACTATTCACTTTCATTGATACTATTTTCTACTCCCACAGGCTACAGTCCAATCCACCCCTCCCCTAATTTGTAAACAGCAGTAAACTGGCCCTTTGTTTAGAAAGTTTGGAGACCCCTGCCCTATACTATTCTTAGCAACAGAAACAAAAGTCATGTGAGTGTGATAATATTTAAATAATTAATAGAAAAAAAAATAATAGGTTAAAAGAAGCATACCAAGGAATTTTTGGCCTGCTCATCAAATGGATCATTCCACATTGGTGGGTGTTTTGATACATGACTGTCGAAATTTGGTGTTGGATCCAGTGCCGTTTTCTTTGGAGAAATGCTGGCAACTTTTCTAACTTTGCCAAACAGCACCTATTTTAAATAAGAAAATATTTAGAGTACCAGGTAAAAATGCATTAGCAACAATCAGAAGACACATTTGATGCTATACATACTATTTAGACTTCATATTCTTAAAGAGGCATCATCATCCTCATGCTTAAAAAGGACATGCAGAGGACAAAGGACTTGTTATCAATATTTCCTGCTCTTACATTTTCCCTATTACTGACTTACTATACCTTGTTTCATACTGAATTTCTGGAGATGGCCAACTTGGCAAAGAAGCAGAGCTTTGCTTCCTCATGTCCTCCTGATGACTGGTGATCTGATGAGTTTGGTAGCAACCAATAGGGATATAAGAACAGAGAGGAGGGTACTGGAAGGTCCTGTGTCCTGTACTGTACTCCAGCAAACAAATTTTGCTGAAAAGTAAAAAATCCTATTTACCAGTTGTACAGTAAAGTCCACTTGCTGCGTTCACTTATATTCAAATTGGATGTGGTTTAGACCGCATCCAATTCGCAGGAGGGCCTAGCCGCACTCTGTGTGTCTTACAGACATAGTGAGGCTTGGGAGCGAGCATGCACAAGTGCCCCCATAGCAAGCAGCTTGTGAAGAGGTTTTGGTTCCAGTCTTGCCTGGTTTGGAAGGCTATGTCTTCTAGCAAAAGTATGTTCCTGTCTTAGACTAACCTCAGCAATAGAAAACCTAATGGTAGAGGTGTGAGCTTATTTTTTTGAGGGGAGGAGAGTACACTTATTACCAGTGATCTCCTTCAAACACTTATCCATAAGGAAACCAAACAGGCATTCCTCTTCAAAGAGTTACCACTCAAGGTGTTTCTTGCAAGGGAGCTCAGCTGACTTGCACTCATGCCAAAGTATCCTGCGCATAGCATGAAGGTTTTTCCTAGAGATTTGGCAAAGTGTATCTATCAAACCATTCATGCAGTAGCATATGGCTGAAGGCAAAACCAGCTGACTATGAACCCGAGGGATCTGTAAGGATGGAGGTGGGATTCTGGGACATACACTTATTCCAGACAGTAATGGTCTGACAGACTGTCATAGACATAACAGTAGATTGCATGGCAGGGCCTATAACCTTTTAGCTATTGCATCTTTGAACATCACCTTCTACAGGTCAATGAGGGTCTTGTTAAAGTAAGAAATAAAATACATGGTTGTGATCCTTGTAGTGTAAGGGTACCAGGGCCCTTAACCAATGTACTACAACCTCTAATAGAGCTAAAGCCTGAGCTATTGTGCCCACCTGACCTCTTATCATTTTTCATTTTACATTCCGTTATGCATGTGAATCAAATGTCTCTGATGGGGTACACTTAACATTTGCTGCAGTGGGCAATTTTCTTCAATACAAGCACCTCTGGGCGCTGTAAACCACAATAAATGTAAGTGCAGGCTTGAGAAACACCAGATTTTACTCACCCGGCGTCCTGAATTTAAGGAGGAAGAAAGACATTGTGCATCTGTAGTATCCTCCCTCAAAACAAGGCAACTTGAACATGTCTTCTTGTGTCAATGGAGCTTCTGTCTTCCAATTATTAAATAATCTTTCTCCTCCAATGCCCCCACAACCCTACCCCACAATCTTCCAGTAGTGTGGGGGTTAATAGAACTGAGGAGCTGCCTCAGGCACTTATCAAGAGCTCAAGACTATGCCCACCCTTTCCTACCAGCTTCTTCATCCATAGAAGCCATACTACAGCTTCTGGAAAAAAAACACAATCTATGAATGGAGGAGGATGATTGAAAAATATTTATTTTTTGTCTATTGAGGGACGCAGGAATGTAGCAAGGGATGGGCAAAGACACTATGAAAATAGCCAATATAATTGATGTCCACAAATATCAATGCCTGAGAAGAGGCTTGATTTTGGTAATTATCCATAAAGGGGATTGTTTTAAGGAAGTATATATAGGATCAACCAAGTGTTGCAAAACAGGACTACCAAACCAAAGTAGCTGTACCTGAAGGAATCATACGTTTCCTGCAATAATGAGGAGAGCAATCAAGTATTCACCTTAAGAAAAATACATGTGTAACTATAAGAAATGAAGCAGGACACAATTTAGACCAACAGATAGTGGTCCGTTAAGGAAAAATTAGTGGAAGGCTCAAGCCTGAAATAGCAAATCTTGCACAATATGGAAAAAAAGTGATTTTAAAACTTACCGTAAAATCCTTTTCCCTGAGTTCACTGACAGACGCAGCCCTTCATTGACATGTGGGTTATATGCACATCCTACCAGGAGTTGACTAGGCAAATAGAAAGAAAGCAAGCTGACCCCTCCCAGGGGGCCGTCCTCTCTCTCCCATATAACCCCCTGTTGTGCATAGCATATCAGTTCGTAACAAGCCATACAAACGCAACACAGAGAGGTGGGTGCTGCGTCTGTCAGTGAACTCAGAGAAAAGGATTTTACGGTAAGTTTTAATAAAATCCCTTTTTCTCCTACGTTCACTGACAGATGCAGCCCTTCATTGACCAGTGGGGATGTCCCAAAGCTGTGTCAGTAAAGAGGGGTGGGTAAACGACAACAACTGTACCCAACAGAATCCTCTCAGGAGGCGCCAGCCGCGCCTACACTGCCGCCTGTAAAACTTTACGGCCAAAAGCAGCATCTGCAGATGCTGAAACATCACCTTTGTAAAACTTAGTAAACGTGTGCAAAGAGGCCCAAGTAGCCGCCTTGCACACCTGGGACACCGAAACCTGGTGTCTGAAAGCCCAGGAAGTGCTAACTGCCCTGGTGGAATGAGCCGTGACTGGAAAAGGGAGTACTTTGCCCCGAACAGCATACGGATGGGTCACGGTCTGTCTGATCCAACGGGAAACAGTAGCCGACGAGGCCGCCAGTCCTTTGCGCGGACCATCCGTCAGCACAAACAACGCATCAGACTTCCAAAAGAAGGCTGTAGTCGCCAAGTACACCCACAAAGCCCTCACAACATCCAAAGAATGTAACTCAAATTCCTTGGGATGCGACGGGTGCGGACATAATGAAGGAAGAACAATATCTTCATTAATGTGAAAAGAAGAGACCACCACACGTTCCGCCGATGAACCCGGAGAAACGTGTGCAAATGATTCAAAATGTTTCCACTACAAAGTCGTAGACGTCTAC
>BLSH010556665.1:496884-510343 GCA_018402905.1 Glandirana rugosa
CCCCCCCCCCCCCCCCCCCGTAATAGGTGATCATGGGCTTCTGGTAAGCGCATTCATCTATCGGTGGTGGTTTTATGCGCACATTGTGGTGATTCTCACTTTGGAAGCCAGAATTACAGATGAAAATTTCACCTTATATACTCTCACTGGATATTTATGAATTTGATGGACTGTTTATAAACGTATTTTTAGGTTTAACCACTTAACGCGAATCGCCGTATATAAACGGAAGCTGCTTTAAGTGGAGGTATCGGGATATAGCCTGCAGCTGCTATATCCCAGGACCGTTTTTTAGAGTGGGCGGTCGCTATCCGGCGATCCGGACATCCCCCCCGTCCCCCCTGGCATGCTTGCTATGTGAACACCGCTCTGTAACTTTCTCCTCATAGCCGCATCGGAACAGTGTGCTCTGCACTGTATATCACAATACGGCTATGAGAGGAGAAAGTTACAGAGCGGTGTTCCCATAGCAAGCATGCCAGGCATTCCAGGAATACCAGGCATGTCATAACGGGAGATCTCTGCTCTATCATTGATCAGAGATGGCGGCCGAGCGACGGGGGGAGGTCATCGCACTGATGGGCACTGATAAGCGGCACAGTGTGACCGCACTGATGGGCACGGTGTGACCGCACTGATAAGCGGAACTGGTGGGCACAGTGTGACCGCACTGATAAGCGGCACTGGTGGACACGGTGTGACCACACTGATAAGCGGCACTAGTGTGACCGCACTGATGGGCACTGATAAGCGACACTGGTGTGACCGCACTGTTGAGAACTGATAAGCTGCACTGGTGGGCACGGTGTGACCGCACTGATGGTTACTGATAAGCGGCACTGGTGTGACCGCACCGATGGGCATGGTGTGACCACACTGATGGTCACTTATAAGCGGCACTGGTGTGACCGCACTGATAAGCGGCACTGGTGGGCACAGTGTGACCGCACTGATAAGCAGCACTGGTGAGACAGCACTGATAAGCGGCACTGGTGTGACCGCACTGATAAGCAGCACTGGTGTGACTGCACTGATAAGCGGCACTGGTGTGACCGCACTGATACACAGCACTGGTGCGGCCGCAATGATGGGCACTGATAAACGCCACTGGTGTGACCGCACTGATAAGTGGCACTGGTGGGCACGGTGTGACACGGGATTGGTGGGCATGTGTGATCGCACTGATAAGCGGCACTGGTGGGCACAGTGTGACTGTACTGATGAGACCGCACTTATGGGCACTGATAAGCGGCACTGGTGTGACCACAATGATGGGCACTGATAAGAGGCACTGGTGAGACTGCACTTATGGGCACTGATAAGCGGCACTGGTGTGACAGCGCTGATAAGCGATACTGGTGTGACCGCACTTATGGGCACTGATGTGGCCGCACTGATAAGCGGCATTGGTGTGACAGCACTGATAAGCGGCACTAGTGTGACCGCACTGATAAGCAGCACTGGTGGGCACTGGTGTGACCGCACTGATAAGCGGCACTGGTGTGACCGCACCGGTGGAAACAGCGTGACTGCACTAAGCGGCACTGGTGTGACTGTACTGATAAGCGGCACTGGCGGAACCGCACTGATAAGCTGCACTGATGAGGCATGACTGCTGGGCACTGATGAGACTGCACTTTACTGACACCGCACACTTACATATATCTGTAGGGGTTTCCACCATCCCTGCAAAGTTTCATTTGTATGTCTTATTTTCAGTGTGATGTGTATTATATGTGATATTACATATCACAGAGACTGTTATTGTGATAATATTATATATTATCATAATATTATAATATAATATTGAAGTTTATTGAGATTTCCATACATTAGAGGGTTCCACCATTATTGCGTTATTGATTAGTAAGTTAGCGCTGCACTTTTTTGTTTTTTTCTCATGCCGACATTTACTTGTGCCACATGCTGATGTAAAACATCACGGCTCTTTCTTTCTGTGGTCCGGCTAGGGATGTTCTTACATACACCATAGCAGCACTGACTGCTGCTACAAAGATCTCAAATCTGCAGCAGGAGGAGTAATATTTCTAACACTGAATTACAGCAGAGTACAGTGTGTATAATATATCATTATGGGATGTGTGTACAGTTCAGTAATGATTGCAGAAAGTAAGGACAATATGTTTATCTCTTGTGGCTGGAGAGGAGAGAACAGACATGTTGTGTCTTACTGAGTTAAGCCTCGTACACACGGGTCGACGATTGTATAAAACAGGTCGTACGAACAACCGTTGTATGCTAAATCAACAGTTAGTACACGCGATTAGAACAGCCTACGCACGACGGTCATACAACAGAAGTTGTATGAGCAGACTAGAAAACTTTGGTAGTACAACAAGCAGTCGTACGACCGTTGTACCGCATGTACAGAGAAGTTGGTCCAATAAGTTGTACCTGCAAAAACACGCATGCTCCAAGTCAGGAACGGCCGGAAGTGTCCGTTCGTGTAAACCTACGTTTCTATTTCACAATGCATAGTCGTTCGTCTATTGGCAATTGAATTCAAATAGTGAAATGGGCACATTAGCAGCTTTTTCAATGGGATAATAATGAAGATGAATTGCTAGTGATACTCATGTTACGAATGTAATGAAAGACAGCTGTTCTGTAGTGATATTAATAGAATTTGCATTACTTTTAATCTCTTTTATTCTATTTAACATTTATCATATATCTCTGATCATAATCTCTGAAATATAATAATTCCTTTAATTGAACTTGTTTGTGGTCCCTTGCTATTTGTTCTAACTTTTTTTTTTATGTAACTGCCTACTTCAAACCTGTCATTTTCTTCAATAAACGTAGGCAAGTATTGTTATTTGCATTATTCTTTATTTTTAAAGCATAAAGAACCAAAAATAAATTAGCAAAGCAATTTTTCTGCAGAGAAAATATAACAGAAAAAAACTGTTTCTTCACATCAAAATGGGTTAAAGATTAGAAACGAAAAAAAATCAAAACAAAAATACAGAAAAATAAATAAATACCTCAATGGGGGTATTGGCCCTAATCCCCAGACCATGGTTGTTGGTGGGGGCCATGGGGAAAAAATTGACACTGGCCAGCATGCTGGTGTGGTGTTTGGGTTGGGTGGTGAGATGGGGTAGGCGGTGGAGGTGGTGGCACATTCTCATGGAGCTCTGTGTACTCCGTAATGAGCCCCATCGCCCCCTTGAAGAGCACCTGGCTTATTAGCTCCTCAGCCCTGTTCTGTTGGTATGGAGTCATTTTTTTCAGTTTCGCTGCTGCATAGGCAGCGAATGAATCCTCCTAGTCTAGATCCCTCTGGAGGATTTGTGTGGCCTGCTCAAAAAAGGAGGAAGCAGTTTCATCCATATGATGGCTTTTCCTCTTCCTTTTCCTACCAACGTGAAGGGGAGGGATTTGCGATTCGCAAGGTTGTGAAGAGCCAGCAAATTTACATTTCATGACTGTTGCTAATTGAATAATTAGAAATAATTAGCATTCTGGCACCAGCATTTTGATTTATCTTTAAAATGACTTTAGGCCACAACTGGGTTTGGATATAGAAACAAATGTGTTAAGACTCAAATGTTTGGACAATAATGTTTGGTTATTATCATTGTACTTTATCTTTACAATATGTTCAACACTATACCTGGGTGAAGGGTACCTCCACCACATCTTCATCCTAAGGTCTAGGAGCCGTGGCCTCAGCAGAGGTAGAGGGCAGGGTTGATAGAGATGGCCTCGCGTCAGCTGTGTTTCGAAGAAACTGCAGGCTCTCAAAGTACTAGAGCTTAGGCACATACACGTTCGATGCTGCAGCTCCTGACCTCTGGGATTTTTCTATTTTTTGACCTGCCTCCCATATGTGGTCCTGAGATTGGAAATTTTGTCTCGGACGTATTTGACATTGGGCTTGATCTGTTTGCACAGCTCTGCCAGTTGCTCACAAGCTGCCCGCCTTCGGACCTTGTTGAAATATTCCTTGCTCTTTACGTTCCAAAGACATGGGAGTTGACGGCAGAGGTCAATGAATTGTGGTAGGAAATTGTGTGAAAAAAAACTATTACTCATTATGTCTGCAAGACACAAGACAAAGCATAATGCAACTTCACACAGCATACCTCTAAGCTGGACCCAATCTAGGCCTCAATCCAAGCAGTATAGGCCACTACCCACCTATGGCAGAAGTTCCAGTAGAACCTTCGTTTGTACTAAATAATGAGCGGTCTCCCAAACGTTCGTCTCCACTCCATGCTCCTACCTACGGCCGTTTCCTTGAGCGTTTGTTTGGCTTTTATACACTGCGCATGCGTATAGCTCTCAGGTGCGTCGTGATGCTGGGGCGTGACACGTACCAACGCCTCCACGGGACGAATGATCGCAACTTTACTATCGATTGGGCAAAAACCATGCTGCATTTGCATAGGAGCCAGTCTAGTAGACACCACAAAATGAGGGCCACCCCCATGACCAGGGCAGAAATGGTCGACATGGTGGGAATCATGGAGGCCCGCGACTACAATTGTAAGAGTGGGGATTATTCAAGGCCGAACAGCCATAAGGATTATATCCTAATCAGGGTCATTAAGCGGCTGTCTCATAAATATGGGGTCCAGCAGGTAAAGGATCAGCTCTGCAAGCGCTGGTCCGATCTGAAACATCGGGAGCAAGACCAGCTGCGCCGGTTCCATAGAATCCTTGAAAAAAGTAAGCAATATTTTTGTTGAACCAATATGTAGATGTGTAAGTTCGGTGTCTGGATCTGTTCTTGGTCAAAGTAGCTAGAGAGAATTATATGTGAATTTTTGAACTCTTTGTATGCCTTGGTGTTCCCAAATGTAATTTCCAAATCAAGCATACTGTATATGAAGAATACCATTTTAGACTGTTTTCAGACATTCCTTTAGCTTTTGCACTTATGTTCTTTTTGGATTTTGCAACAGGGAAACTAAAAAAAAACAAAGGACCAATGGATGCTCCCACCCCTGGCCCATCAGTGGAGGTGGAATCAAGCCCACCTTCACGCCCAGAAGGTAAGTGCTAAATGACAACTATACAAATTGTGCCACAGACAGGGGTGCTGCTAGGTGGACAAAAGGGTGGGGGTTTCAGGCCTAAATTAAAGGATAAGTGTCACTTTACTGGCTGCTGACTGATTCATTAGTGCCCATTAATCCAGCCCTGCTAGTGCAGACATGGGGAGAGGATAGCCCCCAGTGCTGGAAGGTACACAAATGCATAAGATGGATATCAGACAGCCCACATGCCATAGGAGCAAGGGGAGGGGGGGGGGCAGCTGTAGGAGTTGACGAATGTTGCCACTTGTCAAGTATTTGGGCCATGGAAAATGGCATCATCGTCCGTTTGTTGTTGTTTTTTTGCAGAAAATCCTACAGAGGCCCCCAAGCCTATGCAAGAAGTCCACCAGATGCACCCAGCCCAGCCCAACTGCAAGGTTGGTACACTTGAAAAATATCCTACAATGTATGTGTTGAACCTGTAGTGACTTTGGGATGCTCAATGAATGCATTTGACATTTTTTTTAGAAGAAACAGATTCACTTGAGCTGCTCCAACATCCCGAGTCCCCAAGGGAAAAAGCTGTGAGTGAGCCTGTCGTTTGCCCTTGTAAGTACTGTTCTAATATTGCTTCTTGTGTATTGACATGTCTATTGGTGCATGGGACCGCAGTTAATAACCAACACACCTTTTTTTACTTTGTTCTAAAGTATGGCCCTGGCCTTTATTATTGTTGCCTTTAAAGTGGTTGTAAAGTGCCCACCCCCACCAACCAAAAAAAAATAGGCCCATCCAAGGCATAATCAGCTATTATGCAGCACATAATAGCTGTTTCTGAAATAGTTACCTTGGAACGAAGCTGTTGCATCGGTCTAAGCACCCCGCCATGACCGGCGACATTCTTCTTCCAGGTCTGCGCCTCCATCCAATCACAGCGCGGGCATCCAATACCAATCAATGTCAAGATACCACTTAAAAAAACTACCAAAATGGGGGGCGTGGTCTGAAGCTGCATGGAGTAGGGAGTTGGATCTGAGAGCTCCGCAGCACTAATATCCTTACCACCAAAATCCTGGGGAAAAACCTCCTAATTTTGTTTCCCACCTGGCACCGAAGCTCCTCCACACTCTGCTGAATGCAATGTCCCCTCCTAAAAGGACCTCCGAGGCGGTTAGCAAGCTCGACAAATATCGCCATGAGGAACGCGGACAAGACAGAGAAAATGGCGCCTCGGCCTCTGTGGAGTCAGAGCACACGTCTGGAGACACGAGCAAAATACTCGATGCTATAACTCATTGCCAGACTGCTCTCACGTCCCAGATCGAGGAAGTCAAGGTGGACATCTCCTTGCTCCGTCAAGACCTCCAGAAGGTACGCGAGCGGGTGTCCGAAACCGAACGCCGCATAGGCCGCATGGAGGACGACATCCCGCCACTGCAGACCTCCACAGAACAGCTCCACCATCAGCTGCAGATGCTGCTAGCGAAACATGACGATATGGAAAATCGCATAAGAAGATGCAATCTCCGCTTCGTGGGCCTGCCGGAGGGCTCGGAGGGTAACGACCCTCAAACCTATCTGGAGTCCCTGCTCGTCACTACATACGGCAGAGAGGCCTTCTCCACCTCCTTTGTAGTTGAGCGGGCCCATCGCCTGGCCGCTAAGCCCCCTCCTGTCGGAGCGCCCCCCCCCCCGGACATTTATAGCAAAATTCTTGAACTTCAGGGACAGGGACGCAATTCTTCGACTATCCTGCGAAAAGGGGAACATACCCTGTGGAAACGTTCGTGTGGCCGTCTACCCAGATTTCTCCGCTGACCTCCAGCGCCGCCGCGCTCAATTCACAGAGGCCAAACGCCGGCTGCGGATCAAGAACCTGAAATACGCTATGTTATACCCCGCCGGATTGCGGGTGGTGGGGGATGACAGAGTTCACTTTTTTGAGTATCCTGAGGCGGTAGTGTCCTGGCTCGAGAGGCGAGATGCGTCCTCCTAAGAATCCTGCTAGGATTACTTCACGCTGTCGTTTTCCCCCTTGCATACACTGGATTCTATTGTCCTGGAACCCTCACCGCTGCATTGTGCAACCTCTATGTGTCCTAATCATCCTAGAAGTGCCTTTCTGCCTCTTTATGAAGATCCTCCACCTTTACATATCCTACTGCCTTTGTCACCCATTGCTAGGATATATCCCCTATGGACTGTTTCCCACTTGCATACCTACTTAAAGTGCTGCTACCAACCGGAGCATCGCACACACACTGCTGAGGACCCTAGTTTTTGTTGTTGGGCCCCTTCACGGTACTACTGAATCTCGCGCTGGGTGCACCCCCTGCTCCACACCCAGCTTTCCAGTGAACAGTCGCCTTTCTATCATTGGTCGGACACTCCATACACTACCATTGGAATGGTGGTGTACAATTAAGCTAAGTTTCCCTGGTCGGCCACTGCTTTGGGGTAGCATCCTTATCGGCTGCGCCCTGCTGACAGTTGCTGCTCCAGTGCATGTTGTGCATTCTGTTTACCTATGTGCACCGCTTCAAAGTTCTGGTTATGTTGTTTTTTTTGCTTTATCCCCCTTTTCTCCCCTCCCTCCCCCCCTCCCCCCCCTGCTCCCCCTTCTTTTTCTGTGTTGTTTTTTTCTATTTTGTTATTGCATTGTTCTATACTATCCAGGCTGAATGGGGCTAGCCAGAGACTGTGTCATCCGATTTACTTGCCAACTACTACTACAATAGATACTGTACCGCCATTACTGCTGCTGCATTATTGTATATTTCGGGCACCTGCAGCTCAGAGCCGAGCCGCTTATGGAACGCATAATAACCCACTGTCACTAAATCAGACCAACACCCTACTGGGTGAATCCCTGCACCGCACACAATGGCTCTCACTAAATTGATGGTATGGAATGTGCGAGGATTGCGGGACAGAGCGAAACGCCTGGCGGTTCTTGCCCACGTTAAAGCTATGAAAGCAGAGATTATGGTGTTAGTAGAGACGCACCTCACTGGCTCCCTTCAGCTTGCCCTCAAGAGGCCCTGGTTGGGCTAGGTGTATCAGGCTCCCCACACCCCTCATTCTCGGGGAGTGGCGATCCTGGTGGCCAGGCACGTCAGGTTTCAACTGCTGAATATGCAAACAGACCCACAGGGCAGATTTGTATTTTTATATGCAATGTTAAATGGGCACGAAACTCTTATACTTGCATTTTATGTTCCCCCCCATTTCAGTTCACGATATTGCAAGAAGGGGTGGCCTTCATGACAAAATACCCGACAGTCCCAGCCGTATGGCTTGGCGATTTCAACATGGTAATAGACCCTTCACTTGACAGAATGGGGCGTGACCCGCCTGCTGAGAGTCCCATCACATTGACCAGATTTGGCCGCATGCTGCAGGAGCTATGCTTGGCAGATTCCTGGCGTCTCAGATACCCCACTACTCGCAACTATTCCTGTCACTCGCAGACTCACTCCACTATGTCACGCATAGATCTCATACTCATTTCCCCACCTTTAACGCCACATCTACGAGACGTGGGCTTTGAACCCCGGGTGCTATCTGACCACTCCCCTTACTGGGTGACTTTGGACCTACAGTCCCCCCCCCCCTCAACCCGCTTGTGGAAACTTAACCCCTTCTGGTTGTCTGTCCTGCCTGACATTGACTTTATGCAGAGGGAATGGACCTTCTTCTTCAATACTAATTCGGGCACTGCGAATGGGGCTGCGGTGTGGGAGTCCTTCAAGCTGCATGCTAGAGCTGTATTGTCCTCCCGCATCTCCAGGTACAAAAGATCATCCAAACTAGTCTTAACTCAGGCGGAGACTCATCTGGGGACCCTGGAACAGAATTTCCAATCAGACCTTTCTCCCCATAATGCAAATCTCCTTAGAGCACAGGCCCGAACGGTCAACCACCTCCTCCTAGACAAGGCAAAACAAAATATATTTTTTTCAACACAGCGCAATTTCGAACATGGGGAGCGGGCAGGCAGACTGCTGGCATACCTGGCCCACCTGGACCACACACCACCAGTAATAGCATCCCTACAAGACGATATGGGAAATGTCGTCTCTGATCCAGATCAGATAGTTGCTCAATTCCATGCATTCTTTTCATCCCTATACAAATCCAGATGCAGTTAGTCGGCTGCATGAGAGGCATTTTCTGGATGTCCTCCCTGGTACCCCGACCCAAAAGTCACCTCAAAAAAGATGTTGTGTCTGTAGCAGACGTGGAATTAGATGTGATGCCGGCTTTTTTTGTCCCTCCAGTCCTGGCCAACCTGGTCTCTGCTTCAAGGACTGCTTCCGTCGCTACCACACACTAGTGGAGCATTAGTATAAGGTACAGCACGGCACAGTCTAGGGCACACATTCACATAGGGTCTCGAAAGATGTTACATAACTAGGAAACTGGCTATCACATTTTGAGAGACCCCAGTCTGAAGAGTTTACAGTTTTTATAAGTTAGAAAAAAAATAAAAAATTAAAAAATAAAAAAGTCAAAAATAGTTGTTTTATTGAGTTAATGTTTTGTGATTACTGTGTTTTATTGTTAACATTTGTTTGCTTTGCAGGAATGCCATTCAGCTGCAGCACTGATCTGTTTATTCTGACAGCAGCAGGGTGTGCTTTCAGAATACATAAAGCAGCTGTTGCAGCGCTACTTGAGGAGATCTCTCATCCGCTGTAAAATAAAGAACATATATGCCCAAGTAAGAGGGGCCTGGGGTGGTCAGTGGGCGAATTTCTCCTATGCTTCGGCATATATATTTTTAGTTTTTTTCTTTCATGGATTTCAATAAAAAAATTGTTTCCTTTTTTTTGAGTTAACCACTTTAAGACCAAACCTCTGTTTGGAGTTTGGTGTTTACAAGTTAAAACCATTTTTTTTTTGCTATAAAATTACTTAGAACCCCCAAACATTATATTTTTTTCCTAACACCTTAGAGAATAAAATGGTGGTCCTTGCAAAACTTTATGTCACACCGTATTTGCGCAGCGGTCTTACAAGCGCAATTTTTTTTTTTTTTTTTTTTTAAATTCAGTTTTTTTGAGTTAAAAAATAAGACAACATTAAAGTTAGCCCAATTTTTTCCATTGTGAAAGATGATGTTACACTGAGTAAAATGATACCTAACATGTCATGCTTCAAAATTCCTCCGCTCGAGGAATGGTGACAAACTTTGCAACTTAAAAATCTCCACTGGCGACGTTAAATTCTACAGGTTAGCAGTTTTGAGTGACAGAGGAGATCTAGTGCTAAAATTATTGCTTTCGCTCTAACGACTGTGGTGATGCCTCACATGTGTGGTTTGAACACCGTTTTCATATGTGGACGGGACTTACATATGCATTTGCTTCTGTGCGCAAGCTCACTGGGACGGAACGCTGTAAATTTTTTTTTTTTATTATTTATTTATTTCATTTTTATTTTTAATGTTCTTTTTTTAAAAAAAAATTGATGACTTTATTTCTATTACAAGAAATGTAAACATTCCTTGTAATAGAAAAAAGCATGACAGGATTTCTTAAATATGAGATCTGGGGTCAAAAAGACCTAAGATCTCATATTTACAGTAAAATTTAAAATAAAAAAAAAACAAAAAAAAAAATAATAATAATTTGAAAAAAATGTCAGTTAAAAAAAATGGGCCCTTTAAGAGCATTGGGCTGAAGTGACTTGTGACGTCGCTTCCGCCCTGCCATGTTATGGAGCCGAGTGAGTGGCTTCAGCCGCTCACTCAGCTCATAGACACTGGGGGTGTATATATATATGAAATATTACACAACATTAGAACCGATAATCTCCGCCGCTGCCGGTGGGTCCAGTAGTTCGCGGAGATGACAGGAAACCGGCGGGAGGGGGGGGCATCTCTCCCGCCACTGATAAAAGTGATCGCGCGGCGAATCCGCCGCTGACACCACTTTTATCTTGTGCAGAATCGCCTGCTGAAAAAAAAATACCGGGGGTTATGGTGGCTATGTGCTACCATAGCAACGGTATTCAACTTCACACAGCCGCCGTAAAATGACAGAGGGTGGTCTTGAAGTGATTAAAGTAATTGTAAAGTCTTGTTTTTTTTCCTATAAAGATACCAAACATGTTAGTTATACTTACCTGCCCTGTGCAGTGGATTTGCACAGACCAGCCCGGATCCTCCTCTTCTTGGGTCCTTCTTCACTGCTCCTGGCCCCTTCCTCCTGTTGAGTGCCCCCACAGCAAGCAGCTTGCTACAGGGGCACCCGAGCCGAGTCACAGCTCCCTATGTCCATTCAGACACAGACCTGGCCCCACCCCCTCTCACCCCTGATTGGCTAAATTACTTTAATTGACAACCGAGGAAGCCAATGGTGCCACTGCTGTGTCTCAGGCAATCAGGAGGAGAGTTTTGGATGGATAATACACTCATGGACATCGCTGGAGATAGATGGGGCTCAGTTAAGTAATTATTGGGTGCTGGGGTGGCTGCTACACATAGAATGTTTTTTATCTTAATGCATAGAATGCATTAAAGCGGAGTTCCACCCATTTAAAAGTCAGCAGCTACAAAAAGTGTAGCTGCTGACTTCTAATAATCTGACACTCACCTGCCCCACGATCCAGCGATGCGGCCGCCCGATGCTTCGCTCCTCTCTCCCTCCCATCCACTGCGCTGACAGTGTGGATGCCCGGCTGTGGCTTCGCGGCTGGGCACGCACTGTGCATGCGCAAGCCGCGCTGCGCTCTGTGAATGGCCGGGCAATCTTCTGGGACCCGTACCACGTCCCAGAAGATTGCAGGGAGGGGGGAGAGGTGAACTTCCTTCCGGCGCCACGGTGCTAAGAGAGGAAGTGGGAGCTTGGTACCGGTGAAAACAGGGTACCCCCCCCCAAAAAAAATGACATGCCAGAGGGTCACCATTACTTAAAGCGGAAATTCCACTTTTGGGTAGAACTCCGCTTTAGGATAAAAAAAAATCTGCCTTTACAACTCCTTTAATGTTTTGTTGGCACTATGTTTTATTGTTAACTGTTGTTTGCCTTGCAGAAATGCCATTCAATTGCAGCACTGATTTATTTATTCTGATAACAGCAGACTGTGCTTTCAGAATATGTACATCAGCATTTGCAGCGCTGCAAAAAGAGATTTCTCATCCGCAGTTAAAAAAAAAGTGTAGAAATATATATATATATATATATATATAGTATCTCACAAAAGTGAGTACACCCGTCACATTTTTGTAAATATTTTATTATATCTTTTCATGTGACAACACTGAAGAAATGACACTTTGCTACAATGTAAAGTAATGAGTGTGTACAGCTTGTATAACAGTGTAAATTTGTTGTCCCCATGAAAATAACTCAACGCACAGCCATTAATGTCTAAACCACTGGCAACAAAAGTGAGTACACCCCTAAGTGAACATGTCCAAATTGGGCCCAATTAGCCATTTTCCTTACCCTGTGTCATATGACTCATTAGTATTACAAGGTCTCTGATGTGAATGGGGAGCAGGTGTGTTAAATTTGGTTTTATCGCTCTCACTCTCTCATAATGGTCACTGGAAGTTCAACATGGCACCTCATGGCAAAGAATTCTCTGAGGATCTTAAAAAAAGAATTGTTGCTCTACAAAAAGATGGCCTAGGCTATAAGAAGGTTGCCAAAACCCTGAAACTGTGCTGTAGCACAGTGGCCAAGACAATATAGCGGTTTAACAGGACAGGTTCCACTCAGAACAGATCTCTCCATGGTCGGCCAAAGAAGTTGAGTGCAAGTGCTCAGTGTCATATCCAGAAGTTATTTTTGGGAAATAGACGTATGATTGCTGCCAGAATTGCTGCAGAGGTTGAAAGGGTGGGGGGTTAGGTTGTTAGTGCTCAGGCCATATTCCACATACTGGATCAAAGTAGTCGTCACAGAAGGAAGCCTCTTCTAAAAATGGTGTACAAGAGAGCGCCACAAACAGTTTGCTGAAGACAAGCAGACTAAGGACATGGATTACTGGAACCATGTCCTGTGGTTTGATGAGACCAAAATAAACTTATTTGGTTCAGATGGTGTCAAGCGTGTGTGGCGGCAACCAGGTGAGGAGTACAAAGACAAGTGTGTCTTGCCTACAGTCAAACGTGGTGGGAGTGTCATGGTCTGGGGTCACATGAGTGCTTCCGGCACTGGGGAGCTACAGTTCATTGAGGGAACCATGAATGCCAACATGTATTGTCACATAATGAAGCAGAGCATGATCCCCTCCATTCAGCGAATGGGTGGCAGGGCAGTATTCCAACATAACGACCCCAAACAAAGCTCCAAGACAACCACTGCCTTGCTAAAGAAGCTGAGGGTAAATGTGATGGACTAGCCAAGCATGTCTCAACTGTGGTAGACTTGGTTTATTCAAATAAAACCAGAGTAGTTTGGTGTCCTGTACCAAGGTCATTAGGTACAGGAATCAGA
>BLSH010556665.1:511330-524006 GCA_018402905.1 Glandirana rugosa
TCGGAGAGAAGTACTGTGCACCCAATTACAGGCGGCGGTGTAATTGCGGCTGGCGCCTCCCAAGATTTTCTGTGGGTTCAGTTGTTATTGATTGCCCACCCCTCTGTTTGACACTGCTTTGGGTGTCCCCACGTGTCATGAAGAGAGGCTGCGTCTGTCAATGAACCTAAGAGAAAATTTTAAGAACTTACCGTAAAATCCTTTTCTCTGAGTTCATTGACAGATGCAGCACCCACCCCTCGGTGTTGTGTTTGTACGGCTTGTTACAAACTGAAATGCTATGCAGGCCTGAGGGGTTATGTGCTGAGTAAGGACAGCCCCCCTGGGGAGGGGCCAGCTTTGCTTTCTGAACTTTCGTTCTGCCTAGTCTACTCCTAGTAAAAGGTACATAACCCACGTGTCATGAAGAGAGGCTGCGTCTGTCAATGAACGTAAGAGAAAGGAACATTATATATATTCCCTGGTACGTCGTTGGACTTTGAGTGGTTATACCGGGATTTTACCTGCAGGTGCATGCATCATTATGTTATTGCTCTTTTTAGCCGGCAGGCAGCTTTCATGTAAAAGCAATCCTAGCAGCTAATTAGCCGCTAGATTGATTTTACAAGCAGTGAATGGGGACGCCCCCTTCCCCCAACCGCTGCCTTCCACAGTTTTTCAAGCTCTCCCGTCCAACCAGAGAACATGAGAATGCAGCCGGCGATTCCACCAGCTCACCATAGAGCTGATCGGAGACCGGAAACTATGAGCATTTCATCACTTCATCAAAAATAGAGGTGCAGCGCTAATGATAATTAATAAAACCTACCTAAAACAATATTGTGTTAAAATAATCAATATATTAAAGTGTTGAATAGTTACATTGTGATAATCAATAATATATAAATACAATAAAGTGCTAATATTCGTTCAATGTGTATTTGCAAAACCAAATAAATACCCTTTTTAAAAAGCAAGCAAATATTAATATATAACCCTCACCAATTACATTTCAGTGATTAATAATTAACAAAAAATATTCATCAGCACATAAAAATGTTAGCAACACTAATGAAAAGTTCATCAAATTCTGGCAAGCCGATAGGAGTTTATGCAGAAAGATCCATAGATGCAGAGATCCGAGATACAGAAGATCCGGATCGTGGGAGAAATTAAACCACGCGTGATGAAATGAAAATCCTCCACCAGCTATTTACGCCTCTCACCTCAATAGCAGGCAATACACACTTGTCTCCCCTCTCTGGGGTATAACAATCCTCTTAAACTCGATCTACCGCTTAACCAGCTACATGGTATCAATCAAACTCCAAAAAAGGTCCCATTCATCTCAAACAGCATGTAAGAGAAAAGAAGGCAAAAATCTAGTGCTCTCAGTAAAACTATTTATTTTCGCCCCACAAAGAAAATTAAAACACTCACGAGATCAAGCACTGTAAAGCCGTGCGAGCTGGTAACAGCATCAGTCTCAATGGCTGCAACTTGACATGCAAGTGCAGGCTTCTTCCCCCTAGACACGTGTCGTCAGTAATTGGACTTCTTCAGTGAGGAAGTCCAATTACTGTTACCAGCTCGCACGGCTTTACAGTGCTTGATCTCGTGTTTTAATTTTCTTTGTGGGGCGAAAATAAATAGTTTTACTGAGAGCACTAGGCGTTTAATGTTTAATTACAGGAAAGTTCAAACACCCTCCAAATGACCTATGACCTATTTTTGTAAAGTAGACACTCTAAGATATTTGCTAAGAGGCATGTTGAGTTAATGGAAGATTTTGTTTGTGTCACAAGTTTCTAGAAAATGACAATTTTTTTTTTTATATACAAACTTATCACTAAATGATATATTGCACACACATGCCATGGGTATATGTGGAATTACACCCCAAAATAGTAGTATGGGGATAGCACATGTGAGACAGCCTGAAATTCAATAAGCACCTTCAGGCTTTTAAAGGGCGTTATTTGCTCATTACACTTCCTGACTACCTATCACAGTTTCGGAGGACCTGAAATGCCAGGATAGTACAAAACACCCCCAAATGACCCTTTTTTGGAAAGTAGACATTTCAAGGTATTTGCTAAGAGTATTTTGCAGATTAAATTTGTTGCCACAAGTTTTTGGAAAATGAAGAAAGAAAACAAAAATGTTATTCTTTTATAAAACCCTGTGACAAAAAATGAGATCTGCAAAATACTCACCGTGCCTCTTATCAAATTTCTTAGGGTGTCTACTTTCCAAAAGGGGTCATTTGGGGGGGGGTGTTCGTACTAACCTGGCATTTCAGGGTTTCCAAAACTGTGATAGGTAGTGAGGAAGTGACATGATGTAATATACCCTTTAAAAACCTGAAAGTGTTCATTAGATTTTGGGGGCCTGTACGCTGCTAGGCTGTCAAAAAGTCTCTCACATGTGGTATCCCTGTACTCAAAAGTAGCAAAATGTGTTTATGGTGTTATTCCACATATGCCCATGGCATGTGTGAGCAATATATCAGTTAAGTGACAACTTCGTGTAAAAAAAACAACTTTTTTTTGTAATTTTCCAGAAACTTGTGGCAAAAAATAAAATCTTCCATGGACTCAACATACCTCTCAGCAAATAGCTTGGGTTGTGTTCTTTCCGAAAAGGGATCATTTTGCGCTAACTTGGCATTTAAATTCCAGGGCCTCTGAAACTGGGATAGGTAGTGAAATGAGCAATTTATGCCCTTTGAAAGCCGAAAGGCAGTCATTGGTTTTCAGCACCCATAAGCGGCTAGGCTCCAAAAAAGTCTCATACATGTCATATAACCATACTCAGGAGAAGCAGCAAAATGTGTTTTGGGGTGTAATTTCACATATACCCATGCCATGTGTGAGCAATATATAATTTCAGTGACAATTTTGTGTAAAATGTTTGTCATTTTTGAAAAACTTGTGACAAAAAATAAAATCTTCCATGGGCTCAACATGGCTCTCAGCAAATTCCTTGGGGTGTCTACTTTCCAAAAAGGGGTCATTTGAAGAAGATTTGTACTGCCCTGCCATTTTAGCGCCTCAAGAAATGTGATCGGCAGTCAGAAAGTAAAAGTAGCGTACATGCCAGTATATAAAGTATACGCCATAGTTTGTAGACACTATAACTTTCACACAAACCAATTAGTATACACTTATTAGGATTTTTTTTACCAAAGACATATAGCAGAATACATTTTGCCCTAAATTTATTACAGAATTTGAGTTTATTGGATATTTTTTATAACAAAAAGTGAAATATTTTTTTTTTTTTAATTTAGTCTTTTTTTCATTTTTATATCACAAAAAATAAAAAACCCAGTGGTGATCAAATGCCACCAAAAGAAAGCTCTTTTTGTGTGAAAAAAAAAAGGATACAACTTTCGCTTAGGTACTGTGACGAACGTGGGTATCAGATTACTGTCCTCCTCACTCGCTGATAACCGATGACAGAGGACCAATTGAGCTCACACCGCACTTGTCACTAACGTAACAATGCCACTCTCAGCTGCTTCCAGCACAAAGATTTCCCAGCTTGCAGGACCACAGTCTAAGTGCCAGCCGCCTCAGAGCGATTGTTACCGGGCTAATTCAAACAATTAAACCTTTCAGTGCCACCACTAACCTTTGATCCAGAGTGTTAGGTCTTCAACAATTAGCACTATCAATTATGATTTTAGAATAACAACCTGTAACACACACTGTCATCACAGACAGGAATATTCAGATGAATTATCTTAAACAGTAGCGCTCTTCAAAGGAACAGATTTGTTATAGCTTGCATTAAGAGCTTTAGGGACAAGATTACCACTTTTCAGAATAAGGTTTAACAATGAAAAGGTTAAGTTTGGTGCAGTAAAATATTTACAGAAAAATTATGTTACAAAGCAATAAGAGACATAATACGCAGCAGCAAAGAGATAAGGCAGAATAGGAGGGGGAGAAAGGTTACTTGCATTTAAACTATCTGTGATCAATCAGAGATTCGATGATGAGTCCATGGGTTCTTTGATGTTCGTCCTTTGATGGTAAGGTGAGAACTGAGAGCTGTCCTTCGCATTTCCTTTTTCTCTGGTTGTAAAGGGGTGGGGCCATATGCCCCTGACTACTCACATGGGTAAGGAGGGCCTGTAGGCTGTCCAGGGCGGACCGCGGAATAACAATCTTCAATAGTATGCAATTTGCAGTCTAAAAAACATATCTCGGGATGGAATTATCGTGCAAATTCATCATTAGGGAATTTGAGTTCAGCAGCCACAGTGCACCAAGACAAGCCTAAACATGACAGACTTGTCGCTTTCTGTAACCCTGGGAAGAGGATAAACTATCAGTGGGTTCCCTTAGAAGTGAATTCATCAATGTTTGGGTTCATTTTAATCGGCATGCCTTCCCGCATACCGATATACACTTTTTATTAATATGTCACGTTCTTATTTGGAGTTATGAACTGTGGGTATATTTTCTACCTTTTCATGTTGATTCAGGGTTACTGGGAGGTCACAGCTGTCTGCTCTCTCCCTTATCTGAGACCTCCTGTACTGTCTTTTAAGGGATCTGATTTATTGGCTTACGATCGGGCCTGCAAAACATTCCCCCAGACTCCTTGGTGTCTGTTCAAGGGACCCAGGAATTCATAAGTTGTTGGGAGGGGGAATGCGGAATGAGGGGTTATGTCCTAAGCTAAAACTGTAATTGCTGACTCTCACAAAATGGTGTTGGAGTTTTGTGTGTCCCTGCCCGTGATATCATTACAGGTACAGTGTTGCATGACCATGCAATTACCAGTTAAAGTAGCACAGTGCCGAACAGCACAAAATGCCCTGGTCAGGAAGGGAGTAAAACCTTCCGGAGGTCAAGTGGTTAATATAAGCTGCCCACACACACACACACAAAAACAAACAAACATGAAAACAAACCTTTCTCTGCATCTCTCTTAATCTTAGGGATGGTGAACTTATGTAGAAGTTTGTTATCCAGGATCCCAGTTAAAGAATTTATCGATTCATCCATTTTGGCCACTGCAGACTATGAATTATGCCTGAAACACACAAAACATAATGCATAAATTCTGCAGTAAACACTCCCATGGGTTTTGATGGTTTGCAATAAAGCAGTTTACATACAGTGAGGGGAAAAAAGTATTTGATCCCCTGCTGATTTTGTACGTTTGCCCACTGACAAAGAAAGATCAGTCTATCATTTTAATCGTAGGTTTATTTTAAAAGTGAGAGACAGAATAACAACAAAAAAATCTAGGAAAACTAATTTCATAAAAGTTATACATTGATTTTCATTATAATGAGTGAAATAAATATTTGATCCCTCCGCAAAACATGAATTAGCACTTGGTGGCAAAACCCTTGATGGCAATAACAGAGGTCAGACTTTTCTTGTAGTTGGCCACCAGGGTTGCACACATCTCAGGAGGGATTTTGTCCCACTCCTCTTTGTAGATCCTCTCCAAGTCTTTAAGGTCTCAAGGCTGACATTTGGTAACTCGAACTTTCAACTCCCCTCCACATATTTTATATATATTCTGACACTCAGAGGCGTCAGAAATAGGCGTTGCTTCTATGCATTTCGTGTTTCCCTTGAACACGTCATCAGGAAGTAGTTCAAGGGAAACACGAAATGCATAGAAGCAAAGCCTATTTCTGACGTCATTTCCGGTCTTGGTGGTCCCAGCCTCTGAGCGATGGAACGCATGCCAAAGAAACACAGAATTAGTCCCTACACACGCTGCTGCAGACGGTGCCAGTTGGTCGGCACAGGGACACGTGAGTTGAACAGCTTCACGGCATCTCTCTTCTTTGTCCCAATTCTTGATGTTTGTGCAATGAAAGTCTACTTTTTTTGTTTTACATGAGCTGCCTTGTCTTCTGAGAGGAGTTAATTATACCCTAACAGTCAGCCTGATTATCCCTGACAGACCAGGGCAAGGGAAAAACTTTTTAATCTTCAGAATACTGGCGATCATGGTAACATCAATGGACGTTTAACCATCATGACATTTGCCAAAATTTCTTTTGCTTTGTTGCACATGCTACAAATTCATTTTCTCAGTTGATTTCCTATTATGTTTGCATAGAATGAATTTAAAGCGAACAGCTTGCACTGGATGATATTACTTGAAGGTGAAGAGTTTGAAACTGGGTTAAACCACTGGAGGGTCTTCAGTGTATTCTTACCCAGCTTATTGTTTTTGAATATTATTTGGTGTATGGATACATATATTTCTAGGTGAGCGCCGTACACACCTGTATGTTTCTCTACTGGCAATTATAGATTTAAAGTGGAACTATGGACAAAATGAAAAATTACATATGGTATTTAATGCAGCATCTCAAAACATTAGTGCGCTCTGCGAGATCGCATATGATTCGCAACGCACTGCAGTGCAAATCATATGCGATGTCTGTGCAATGCGATTTCAGCCATACAGATTGTATGGCTGATATTGCATTGCATTCGGACCAAACTTGCACAGGACCCTTTTTTTGGTCCGCAATAGAACCGGATCGCATGCGTGTTCAAACCCATGCGATCCAATTCCTGTGCGAATTTGCAGTTCGCACTGCAATATGCGAGCTGAAAAGGGGGAGTCGTTAACAATGTATTGACACCTCGCTACAGTTAGCACAGTGCAGTGTGAACTGCCGTGCAAGTGGGGTGCATTTCAGAAACCCGTAGTGGATTTTCAGGGTTCCCGCATCGCATCTATGTGAACCGGGGCTAAAACAACAAACAGTAAAACAAACTTATCTACACCCCAACGCACATCTACAGTGCGCTGTAACACACCTGCCGTAAAACGCACCACAACACAGATACAAATGTTTTAAAAATGAGTGAGGATTATTGAACGCCGACAGCCCATTCATTTAAAATAATTGCTTAGCACAATACATTTCAGCCCTGGTTCACACCAGAGCGCTCTGCGAGATCGCATGTGACTCACACTGCACTGCAAATCGCATGTGATGTCTGCGCAATGCGATTTCAGCCATACAGATTGTATGGCTAATATCGCATTGCATTGGGACCAAACTCACACAGGACCCTTTTTTTGGTCTGCACCAGAATCGGATCGCATGGGTCTTCATACCCATGCAATCCAATTCCTGTGCAAGTTTTCAGTTCGCACTGCGATATGCAAGTTAAAAAGGGGGTGTCGTTAACAATGTACTGACACCACCCTTGCAGTGGCTTATATTAGTATGGAGCAGGGCCACCCGCTGATGTAACCCAGAAGCCCCACCCCTTAATGCGCACAGCCCGTCATGTGATGTAATAAGGGGTGGGGCTTCAGAATGATGTCAGTGGGTGGCCCCGCCCAATGTCAATATATGCCACTGCTAAGGACGGACCCAGAATTCGAGTGGGAGAGAGGGATGAGTCAACATGGGAAGAAGAGAAGAAGGAGAAGACAGCAGAGAAGACAGAAGACAGAGCAAAAGATAGAAGAACCCTCAGAAGAAAGAAGCCCCCGCAAAAGAAAGAAGAGCCGGAGAGGGGAGAAGATACCAGAGCTGATTTAATAAACTATTTTAAAAAGCAGTGTACAGGCAGTCCCCGGGCTACAAACAAGGTAGGGTATGTAGCTTTGTTTTTAAGTTGAATTTGTTTGTAAGTCAGAACAGGTACTTTTTTTAAGAGTAGCTTCAGCCAAAAAAAATATTTTTAAGCTTTTTGAATAGCATAGGGAAGGGTTAACAACCCTGAAATGTTTGTTTTGCTGTCTATGTTTCTGTTCAGAAGATTTCACCTCACTTTCTGTCCCAATGATAATTGGACTTTGAAAATTTTGGGTTGTTGTGGAAACAAGGATTGGTGATAAATTATCAATGGAGACACCTTTTTCCCATAATAACTCTTACAGGAGTGAATTTCCCTTCCTAGGGGGAGATTTCCTCTCACCTCCTGTTGTCTACTTCCGTTTGTAAGTAGGCATCGTTTGTAAGTTGGATGTTTGTAACTAGGGGACCGCCTGTACATATACTGTATGCCCAAGCAGGAGGGGCCTGGGGTGGTCAGTGGGCGGATAGCCCCTATACTTCGGCATATATTAGATTTCTTCATCCACATTGATCGATGTTCACACAAGTTGCACCGCAAGTCGGATCATCATGATCCGACTTCTGGTGCGACTTCTATTCAAATCAATGAGCTCCCATAGGGAACCATTGATTTTGAATAAAGGCAGAGAAACTCCTGACGAGGCTTAGCGCTGTGTATACAACGTTAAACCGGGTTTTTGAGCTTTTACCTGCGACAGCGTCAAAACAGCTCTAGCTCTGCAGCTTCAGAAAGCGCTGGTCGTGGGTTCTTGTTGCAGCTTAACCGTTTCCCGACCAGCTGACGTACATTTACTGCTGCAATGTGGAGCGATAATGCCAATTGCCATTTATAAACGGCGATACGCACTTGCGCGAGTAGGGGGAGTGCGTGCGCTCCACGAGCAGGGCCGTGGGTCGGGCGGACTCGATGTCCACCGGTGACCCGCGATCACCTGTCAGAGAGCCAGAACGGGGAACCGCCAATGTAAACACATTGGTTTCCCATTCTGAGAGGGGGGACATGGCAGATCTACTGATCCCTGTACTCGGGATCAGTTAGATCTCTTATGCCCCTGGCAGCCCAACCCCCATACAGTTAGAATACTCCCAGGTAACACAGTTAACCCCTAGATCGCCCCCTGCAGGTTAACCCCTTCACTGCCAATTACATTTATACAGTAAACAGTGGCTATTTTTATATCTGATCGACGTATAAATGTCATTTGTCCCAAAAAGTGTCAAAAATGTCCGACATGTCCGCCGCAATATTGCAGTCCCATAAAAATCGCAGATCACCACCATTACTAGTAAAAAAAAAAAAAAAAATTGTGAAAACGCCATGAATGAATTCTCATGGTTTGTAAACGTGGCAACTTTTGCGCAAACCAATCAATAAACGCTGATTGCGATTTTTTTGCCACAAATATGTAGAAGAATATATATCGACCAAATCTGATGAATATTTTTTTTTTTTTTTTTTTTAACATGTATTTTAGGGGGAAAAGTAAAAAATATTGTTTTTTTTTTTCAAAATTGTCGCTCTTTTTTTGTTTATAGTGGTAATCACAAATGACGCAGAGGTGATCAAATACCACCAAAAGAAAGCTCTATTTGTGGGAGAAAAAGGACGCCAATTTTGTTTGGGTACAACGTCGCACGACCGTGCAATTGTCAGTTAAAGCGGCGCAGTGCCGAATCGCAAAAAATGCTCTGGTCCTAGTGGGAAATCCTTCCGAGGCTGAAGGGGTCAAAAGCGCCAACGCCATTTACAGCTCCAAAACATCAGTGTGTGTATAGGGCCATTGAATAACATGGAGATGCGGTTTTAAACTGCAAAAAAAGCTCAAAAACGCAGCTGTAAAAGCGCCCGTGTGTGAGCATGGGGCCTAATTCAGCATTTTTAAAGCCTCACAAGCTCCCTTCAAAACCTGCCATGAGCCTGACATGAATTATGGCACCACATGGTGCTGTTCACACAGGAGCGGCTTACACAAGTATTTGCAAATGTGTACAACAAACCTTCTGTTTTTAAAGTGGTAGAAAACTCTGTTACACCACTTGTACCTACAGGTAAGCCTATAATAAGGCTTAATTGTAGGTACTGTGAACATCGCCTAAACTTGCACACTTGACATCATCGGCGCATGCGCTCTGAAGGACTGGCTTACAGTGCCAGACCTTCATAGCCCGTGCTGGAAATGGAAGACCCTGCGCGCATGCACGAGAGTGACGTCATTGCGCCCTCGGCCACTCATGTAGCCGGAGGCTGCGAACCTGGAAGGAAGACTGGGTGAAGATATCAGCCATCTCAGCGTTGACATCACAGTGTTTGAATGCTTCGTTCTAAGGTAAGTCTCTCATAATGTGCTAGTATGCGATTTATTTTTTTTACCACCAGTGGTTTACAAACGCTTTAATGTGAATTGTTAGACAGGGACAGTTTGTTTTTCTTAGCAGGCTATCTGGTAAATGTGCTTTTTTTCCTTTGTGTAATTTTAAAAGGATGGGAGCGCCACGCCAGCTTGTACAGACTTTCAAAAGATTTTTATTTTGGAACTTACAACGCATTTCAGGGGCTCAGCACTCCCCCTTCATCAGGGTTAAAAACAGGATGCTGCAGGTGCTTGGACTGGAAAGGCCTGCATCATCACGCCTGCATCATACTATTATATTTAATATCTGTAGTGAGCAGCTTTAGTTTAAAGTTTAAAATTTACCCTTAGATATACTCAGTTAGATATATTGAATGAAGTGACTAGTCTAAGATGATACAGAGAGTAAACAAATCCTCCTACGAGTTGCACCTGTTTATCTGCAGTCCCCTCTTCTCTACAGCCTTCTCAAACGCACATTTTATACAGCATTTTAGAGCTCCACAAGGCAAGGGGATCTGATGTCACATACTGCACAGTCCAGAGAGGACAGCTGAGTGTACCCTGAGACCTGAGTGGAGGGAATGAACACCCCTCCATCTACACAGTCTCATAAGGAAACATGCACAGGTGAGGCTGTCAATCACTATAGACAGATAAGCTTTGCTCGTTTTTAATTTCAGAGGTTTACAACCACTTTAAGACAACTTTTCCCTTAAGTATATGTAAACTTTTCCCTTAAGTGTACGAATAGCTTTTGGATAGCGTACGTAAGGGTCAAAACCCTCGTCAGATTATTTGTGTCTATCTTGGTCCCACTGGGCAAGTTTCCATTTACTTGCTGTCCAGGAGACACAACAGAAAATAAGTGAGAAATTCTTCACCAGAAAAAGTGTCCCTGCAGGAAGTGTTACCTTTACCTCCTGTTCCAGTGACAACTGCAAATTATGTTGTGGTCATCATGGCAAAAAGGGAAAGCAAATCTCCACAGCCTAGACATAGACAACAATAACAACATAAAGTGGATGTAAATCCGGTTCATGAAATTTGAGCTGGGCACATATATCTGCATTGTTTTCTTATCTCTCTTTAAAGCACTATGTCCGTAGCGGTCTTCTGTCCCTTTCTTCTGTTATCAGCCTGAGAACTCCTGACAAGTTCTCCGTCACATATGATAAAATTAGTTTTGTGTTGGGCAGGTAGCTATAAATAGATTAGCAGAGTGCTGTCACACAGCCCATCTGCCACAAGGGTCCACCACCAGTACTGCCATTGGTACCGCCACACAGGCCTGCCACCAGTACCACCATTGGTACCGCCACACAAGCCCTGCCATCGGTAACGCCACACAGACCAGCCACTAGTACCGCCATCGGTACAGTCACCCAGGCCTGCCACCAGTACCGCTACACAGGCCCGCCATCAGTGACCTGTCAGTATAACCAATCAGTACCATCACACAATAAGTACAGTCATCATGGCCAAAAGAGTTTACACAGCCGGATGATGAGAGCAGCAGGGAGATCCCATCATCCGATTCCGGTTCGGAATGCGAGCCACTGGAGCTTAGTGGGTTGGAGTCCGTTTCAGCGGAGGAAACCGTCCCTCCTAAAAGAATAAGGAGATCAGGACTAAGATCCGAAGACCTGCCTACCACCAGCAGCGCCAGGCCCCAGGAAGAGGAGCCCAGTACCATTACTGGAATTGTATACCCAACCCGAAGAATTAGGGCCCAGTCCTACCTTTCCGATGCCCTGGCAAACCCCTTATGGTTGCCTGCCAACTCCGGGTCAGTTATAATCCCCCTTTCACAGCCAGGTGTGCAGCCAACGCTACCAATTTTTCACAATTAGATTATTTTTATTTATTTTCCCTGAAGATTGCAAAATATGGTGGACCAAACCAATCTCTATGCAGAGCAATTTATTGCTGCCAACCCCAATTCATCCTACGCCTGCATATTCCAATGGCGAGGTCTCACACTAGACAAATTTAAATTGTTTTTGGGCCTTACATTCAATATGGGGCTTACAAAGATGAACAAACTGCACGCCTATTGGTCCACCCACCCCATGTTGATATATTCTGCTGTCATGTCCAGGACACGCCATGGGCTATGAAATGATTATGTGTTTTCCTGCATTTTAACAATTCGCAGTGCCCTCCCTGAGATCACCCCAACCACGACAAACTGTACAAAATAGGCCCCCTAATAAATTCTTCTTCCCAGCGATTTGCTGAAGTGTTTATCCCAGATCAAAACATTTGTGTGGATGAATCCCTTATCCACTTTACTGGCCGGCTGCAGTTCAAACAATATATCCCAAGAGGTACGGGTTAAAATTGAATAAACTGTGTGATCAAGCCACTGGATATGTGTACACATTTCGTATTTATGGAGGCAAAGACTCACAGCTCCACCCCTCTGAGTGACCCACATATATCGGAACCAGTGGGAAAATTGTCTGGGGGCTGGCATACCCCTTGTTAAAAAAATGATACCATTTATATGTGGATAATTATTATACTAACTTGCCCCTTTTTCGTCAACTATATCGTGAAAAAACCCTGGCCTGCGGTACCTTCAAACGAAAAACGGAAGGGCTTCCCACAAAATGTATTATCAAATAAGCTGCAAAACAGGGAATCTGCATTTATGAGAAATCAGGAAGCGCTGGCCATGAAGTGGAGGGACAAGAAAGATGGTCACATCCTCTCTACTATCCACACGGGGGGGGGGGGGGTATAGGTCACCGAA
>BLSH010556665.1:524016-546595 GCA_018402905.1 Glandirana rugosa
TCTTTAGATTAAAATGAAAAGATGCTGCAAGCATATTTGTCAACCCAAAAGTCCCATTACTGGTATAAGAAAGTTGCATTTCATCTTTTTCATATGGCCATGTATAATTTGTTTGTCTGCTACCAAAAATCAGCTGAAAACCAACCCATCACATACCTCAAATACAGTTGTGCCCATAAGTTTATATACCCTGGCAGAATTTATGATTTCTTGGCCATTTTTCAGAGAATATGAATGATAACACAAAAACATTTCTTTCACTCATGATTCGAGTTTGGCTGAAGCCATTTATTATCAATCAATTGTCATTACTCTTTTTAAATCATAATGACAACAGAAACTACCCAAATGACCCTGATCAAATGTTTACATACCCTGGTGATTTTGGCCTGATAACATACACACAAATCGACACAAAGGGGTTTGAATGGCTAATAAAGGTAACCATCCTCACCTGTGGTCTGTTTGCTTGTAATTAGTGTTTGTGTATAAAAGGTCAGTGAGTTTCTGGACTCCTGACAGGCCCTTGCATCTTTCATTCAGTGCTGCACTGACATTTCTGGATTCTGAATCATGGGGAAAGCAAAAGAATTGTCAATGGATCTGAGGGAAAAGGTAATCGAACTGTATGAAACAGGAAAGGGATATAAAAAGATATCCAAGGAATTGAGAATGCCAATCGGCAGTGTTCAAACTCAATTCAAGAAGTGGAAAATGAGGGGTTCTGTTGAAACCAAACCATGGTCAGGTAGACCAACTAGATTTTCAACCACAACTGTCAGGAAAATTGTTCAGAATGCAAAGAAAAACCCACAAATAACTTCAGGTGAAATACAGGACTCTCTGAAAACATGTGGTGTGGCTGTTTCAAGATGTACAAGGAGGCACTTGAAGAAAGATGGAAAGATGGGCTGCAGAAAGCCATTACTATGCAAATGCCACAAAGTATCCCACTTACAATATACCAAACAGCAAAGAGACAAGCCTCAAACCTTCTGGCACAAAGTATTTTGGAGTGATGAGACCAAAATTGAGCTTTTTGGCCACAACCATAAACGCTACATTTGGAGACGAGTCAACAAGGCCTGTGAAACACGGAGGTGGATCACTGATGTTTTGGGGATGTGTGAGCTACAAAGGCACAGGAAATTTGGTCAAAATTGATGGCAAGATGAATGCAGTATGTTATCAAAATATACTGGAGGAACATTTAGCATTCTTTAGCTAGGAAGCTGTGCATGGGACGTAATTAGACATTCCAACATGATCCAAAACACAAGGGCAAGTGGTCCTGTCATTGGCTACAGCAGAATAACGTGAAGGTTCTGGAGTAGCCATCTCAGTCTCCTGACCTCAATATCATTGAGTCACTCAGGGAGTTCTCAAACATGCAGTTCATGCAAGACAGCCCAAGAATTTCCAGGAACTGGAGCCTTTTTGCCAAGAGGAATGAGCAGCTTTACCATCTGAGAAGATAAAGAGCCTCATCCACAAATACCACAAAAGACTTCAAGCTGTCATTGATGTTAAAGGGGGCAATACAGGGTATTAAGAACTGGGGTATGTAAACTTTTGATCAGGGTCATTTAGGTAGTTTTTGTTGTCATTATGATTTAAAAAGAGTAAACACAGTTGATTGATAATAAATAGCTTCAGCCAAACACTAACCATGAGTGAAAGAAAAGTGTTTTTGTTATCATTCATATTATCTGAAAAATGGCCAAGAAATCATAAATTCTGCCAGGGTATGTAAATTTATAAGCACAACTGTATATTGAAGACATTGTCACTGCCCTCATTTACCAGCAGGTACCCGCCCCAGGAAGCATTCACTCTGATAGTGTGAGTTGACTTCACGAGCAATATTTTCCCTATAGCATTCCCCCCATAGAAAACGCCAAAAGAAATGTGTATGCGCCAGAGAAGGAGTTAGAAGAGATACCAGCTATTATTGCCCCCAATGTCCCTTACAACCTGGCCTGTGCATTAGCGATTGCTTCAAAAGTTACCACACATCCATTAGATATTAGTTCCCCTTACTTTTAAAAGACTACCATTTCCCCATCTCAAATACCTGTGTGGATCATCTGCCTGCTACCACATTTCTACCTTCCATGTTAACTGACCCTGGCCTGTTTACCAACAATGTCTTTGCCTGCCGTTTTAAACCACGTTTATGACTTCCACATGCGCCAACCTCAGCCTGTTTACCGACTATGCCTTTGCCTGCCATTTTAAAACATGTTTCTGACTTCCACATGCACTGACATCGGCCTGTTGCTCGACCATGTTTTTGCTTGTGACTTGGACTGATCTTTTGTCCTTCTACTTTAGTACACAGAGGTCTCACATATGTGAGGGGCTTCAGAATAGTGTTCTGAGTAGAGAAAAGCAGTTTTTGGTTTTCTGTGTTCCCAGAACAGGGTCTGGGGTCCGGAGGCTTCAAAGAGATTTGGGTGGAAGAAGCCTCTACCCATTTCCCCCTGGCCCTAAGCTTGAAGGTCCTTCCTGCTGCCTTGACCAATACTTTGGCTGTGCTGACCATATCGCTGCCTGTAATGACCCAGGACTTTATAGGCCATATTTCTTCCTTCTGCCTGGACCAATACTTAGGCTGTGCTGACCATATTGCTGCCTGTAATGACCCAGGACTTTATGGACCATGGTTCTTCCCGCTGCCTGGACCAATAGGTTGGCTGTGTTGACCATATCTCTGCCTGCTGCCTCTACTGACTATGGACAGTATTTCTGCCTGGACATCCCTGCCTGTTACCTGGACCAATGCTTTGACTGTGCTTTGGCTGTGCTGACAGTATCTCTGCCTGTACTATGGACAATATTCCTGCCTGCTGCCTGGACGATTGCTTTTGCAGTCGCTGACCACATCCTTGCCTGCTGCCTGGGCCGATGCTCTCCTCTCTGGACAACTGCACTATTAAAACCACAGGTAATCTTTTGTTATATGATATGTGCATGCTATGTGTTAGAAATATGAAGGGCCTTCAAAAATGTGATCGGTAGACAGAAAATGATATGTGTAATTTATGCTCCTAGAATGGCTGGAGGTGCTACTTGGATGTTGGGCCTCTGTATATGGCCAGGCTGTGTAAAAGTCTCCAACATGTGGTATTGGAGTAGCACAATGTATTTTGGGGTGTAATTTTTGCTATGTACATGCTGTAAGTTAGAAATATCTTATAAATGGACAACTTTGTTTAAAAAAAAAAATGCTTTTACATTTTTTTTTCCACATTTTCCAAAAACTTCTGTAAAAAAAATGAACCATTTAAAAGACTCAGTATGCCTCATTGATTATACGTTGGGGTGTTTGCTTTCAAAAATGGGGTCACTTTGTGGGCGTTCTTATTGTCCTGGTGCTCCAGGGCCTTAAAAAGTGTAATAGGTGGTTGAAAAATGAGATGTGCAAATTATGCTTGAGAATGCCTGAAGATGCTACTTCAATGTTGGGCCTCTGTGTAAAAGTCTCAAACGTGGTATCGCCATACTCAGGAGTAGCAGAATGTATTTTGGGGTGTCATTTTGTATTTTGGGGTGTAGTTGCAAGTATGAATATGCTGTGTGTAAGAAATAACCTGTTAATATGACAAGTTTGTTTAAAAAAAAAAAAATATCTTACTTTTTCCCAAGAATTGTGTGAAAAAATTACAACTTCAAAAAACTCACTATGCCTCTTACTAAATACCTTGGACTGTCTTCTTTCCAAAATGGAGTCATTTGGGGGGTATTTGTACTTTCCTGGCTTGTTAGTGTCTGAAGAAATGAGTTCATCAGTTCAATCAGTACATCAGGTGTGATCAATTTTCAGTGATTGGCACCATAGCTGGTAGACTCTATAACTTTCACACAGACCAAATAATATACACTAATTTGAGTTATTTTTACCAAAGATATGTAGCAGTATACATTCTGGCCCAAATTTATAAAGAAAAATGACTTATTTGCAAAATTTTACAATTGAAACTAAAAAAAGTGGGTTTTTGTTTTCAAAGTTTTTGCTCTTTTTTCCCCTTATATCGCTATAAATACCACCAAAAGAAAGCTCTATTTGTGAAAAACTAATTATAAACATTTTGTTTGGATACAGCATAGCATGACTGAGTAATTGTCATTCAAACTGTGAGAGCACTGAAAGCTGAAAGTTGGTCTGTGCAGGAAGGTGTATAAGTGACCTGTATTGAAGTGGTTAACAAAAGGTGTGACCCTCTCATACTCCATTTAAAACAAAAAAAAAAAAAATGTTTTGCCTTTACATATATTTTAAACGATGTAACCTATTTTTAGCAGTTTATTACTATTTGCTAGCCTATCATAAAATCAGCAAGTTTGGAATTAGTGTCATTAACCACTTCCAGTCACTTTGAAGTGGAATACCGTTGTTATGGTAGCAGGTAATATTTTAGTGCAGGCGATTCTGCCAAGACAAAAGTGGTCTCAGCGGCGAATTTTGCATTTAAGTGTAAATATGAGGTGTGAGGTCTTTTTGACCCCAGACCTCATATTTAGGAGGTACTGGCATGCTTTTTCCTATTACAAGGAATGTTTACATTTCTTGTAATAGGACTAAAAGTGATAATTTTTTTTTAAAAAGAACAGTGTAAAAATAAAAATTAAAAAAAAAATTTAAAGCGCCCCGTCCCCGCGAGCTCGCACGCAGAAGCGAATGCATACGTAATTCCCGCCCACATATGAAAACGGTGTTCAAACCACACATGTGAGGTATCGCAGCGATCGTTAGAGCAAGAGCAATAATTCTAGCATTAGACCCCCTCTGTAACTCAAAAATACTAACCTGTAGAATTTTTTAAATGTCACCAATGGAGATTTTTATGTTACAAAGTTTATCGCCATTCCACGAGCAGACGCAATTTTGAAGCATGACATGTTGGGTATCATTTTACTCGGCGTAACATTATCTTTCACAATATGGAAAAAAATTGGCCTAACTTTACTGGTGTCTTATTTTGTTAACTCATTAAACTGATTTTTTTTTTTAAATCGCGCTTGTAAGACCGCTTCGCAAATACGGTGTGACAACGTTTTGCAACGGCCGCCATTTTATTCTCTAGGGTGTTAGAAAAAAAAAACAATATATAATGTTTGGGGGTTCTAAGTAATTTTCTAGCAAAAAATAAAAAATGGTTTTAACTCGTGAACACCCAACCCAAAAAACAGGCTCGGTCTTGAAGTGGTTAATTAAAGTAGATATTTATGATTTCAGTTTCGGTTCACGGCCAATGTAAACAAGGCCATTTTTTTTCAAAAGCATTAGATCAATGTCTTTTTTTATTTGATGCTCTCCATTATGAGAGGTCTTATTGACCTCAGATTTCTCCATAAAGAGGACCTGTCATGCCTTATTTTTATTACAAGGCATGTATGGCATAAAAGTGATCAACAAACATTAAACAAACAGTGTAAATATACAAAATGTAATAAAATAAATCATAAAAAAGTTTAAGCACCCTGTCCCCCCATGCTTGCGTGCTGTGGTGAACACATATGTAGGTCACGCCCACATAAACAGAGTTCGCCCCACACGTGTGGTATCGCCATGAATGTGAGAGAGCAATAATTCTAGCACTAGACCTCCTCTGTAACTCTAAACTAGTAGCCTGTAAAGATTATTAAAGCATCGCCAATGTAGATTTTTAAGTACCGTAGTTTGGCGCCATTCCACGAGCGTGCACAATTTCAACTCCCGCTATCCCGGATCGCTATCTTGTTCTGGGACAACGTCATATGGTGGGGGTGCGCAGCACGACGATCGCGCTGTGACCCTGGGACACAGCGCAACTTCAATCTCGGTAAGGAGTCCATGACGCGGCTCTTTACCCATGTGATCAGCTGTGTTCAATCACTCTATACCCATGTAATCGGCTGTGCCCAATCACAGCTGATCACATGTAAACAAGGAAATGCCGGTTATCAGCTCGCCTCACACTGACAGAGTGTGAGGAGAGGAGAGCCAATCAGCGGCATCTCCTCACAGGGGAGACCTGTACAGATAATCAGGACACTGACCATCAGTGCCCTGATGATCAGTGCAGCCCCAAAAATGCCATGCAGTGATGCCAGTCAGTACCCATCAGTGATACCAATTTGTGCCCATCAGTGATGTCAATGTGTGCCGCCCAATGCAGCCTATCAGTGCCCATCAGTGCCACCTATCAGTGCTGCATATCAGTACCGCCTATAAGTGCTTATCAGTACTTCATATTAGTGCCTACTCATCAGTGCAACCTCATTAGTGCCCTTCAGTGCCGTCTCATCAGTGCAGCCTATCAGTGCCCAACAGTGCAGCCTCATCAGTGCATATCAGTGAAAGAGAAATATTACTTATTTACAACATGTAGAAAAAAATAAAAAACCCAGCAGTGATTAAATACCACCAAAAGAAAGCTCTATTTGTGTAAAAAAAATTAAAAAAATTGAATTTGGGTACAGTGTTGCATAATCGCGCAATTGTCATTCAAAGTGTGACAGCGCTGAAAGCTGAAAATTAGCCTAGGCAGGAAGGGTTAAAAGTGCCTGGTATTGAAGTGGTTAAAGAATAACATGTTAGGTATCTATTTTCTGTGTAATATCATCATTCATATTTTACAAAAAAAATTGGCTATATATTGTGTATTTTTTTAAATTCATTAAAGTGTATTTTTTTCAAAAATAATTGCATTTGAAAAACCGCTACACAAATACTGTGTAACATAAAAAATTTCAACGGCAGCCATTTTATTCTCTATGGCATCTGCTAAAAAAAATATATATATCATTTTTTGGGGTTCTGATTAACTTTATTAGCAAACAAAAACAGATTTTTTCTTGTAAACAAAAAGTGTCAGAATAGGCATAGTCCTTAATAAAGTGGTTGCAAAAGCTGAAGGTTTTTTTACCTTCATGCATTCTATGCATAGGTTCGCACATTTATGGTGCAAATTTCCCCTCCGTTTTCAAAGCAAATTTCCAAAGAAGCTGTTCAGCTGTGATTTCCAGATATGGTTCAGATGCAAATTGTTAGAGCCAATGGCCATTGGTGTCTTTAACAATAGCTGGTTGTTAAGGAGCAAGCTGGGAAGCTGGTTGCCGTTTCCTTAACAACCGATAACTCATCAAAAACGGCCTGGGGTTCCCCCCCAAACCTAAGGGTCTGGTATGGATTTTGATGGGAACCATATGCCAAAAAAAAAAATGGCGTGGGGGTCCCTCCTAAAATCCAAACCAGACCCTTATCTGAGCATGCAGCCTGGCAGGCCAGGAAAGGGGGGACGAGCGCGCGCCCCCCTCCTCCTGAACCACATCAGGCCAAATGCCCTCAACATGGGGGGGGCACTTTGGGGCAGTGTCTGCCCCCTCCGGCAAAGCACCTTGTCTCAACCCTGGCCGGTGGTTGTGGAGGTCTGCAGAAGAAACGCGGTTGGGACAGGAGCTACATGCTGATGTCTCGCCGCCACTTCCATGCTTGGAACTGGTGGCTCTCTTTGTAAGTGCCAGGGTGGATAAAAATCGATTTTTTTAAAAATAAAAAAAAATTAAAAATCTTATTTTTTTTATTTAAATCAAGTTTTTTGATTTTTATCAAATTTATTTTAATAAAATACTTCTGGAGTAAAAATCTATATAAAGATAGTTTTCTATTCAAGATACATTAATAATTTAGTTTATTCAGCATGAAATGGAGCTTAGTTATGTAGCATTAAGCTGTATATTCTGCAATATTTACTTTTTTGTAAACTCATTCAATGAATCCAAGCTCTGCAAACTGAGATAACATGCACTGCATTGATGCAATTACACAATTTCACAGTTACCATGAGATAAAACAAAATTCAGTAATATTCCTTTATCCCATTGTCATGCAAATCTATGTACACAACAAACTGTATGATTGAATCAGTTCTGATATTGCTGTTTTACTAACCTGACAGCTTATTATTCTAAATAGGAAACCTTCATTTTGTTTGCAAATAATAAAGATTCTAACTACCAGCAAGAATGAGTCCTTACATTTAAAGAGCACCTGTCATCTCAGATCCATCATGGCAGTGCCTGTTAGCGTGCATCCACTCACCTGCTGCCGCCACGTCCTGTGTCACTGCCACATCACCAGCCGTCCCAGTAAAGTGAATGGGACTGTCGGTGAGTCAACAGCGGGTCAGAGGAGGAGCCACTGCAGGACAGAGATGACAGTTGCTCTTTGAAAATTGTGATTTAAATCAAGTTCATTTAAACCAAGCCTTTTTATTAGTGATTTAAATCAATTCCACCCTGGTAAGTGCACTTATTTGTCATGAGAATCGTTTTACTAGCATTTGGATGAAGCCTTTTACTATTCTATGTGGAATCTAAACTTTTAAATAAATATACTACACTATATGACAGGAGTTGGCACATTTGCTTTGAATCTAGGAGCCAGCTAAAAAAGTTAAGAGCCAGTTTTTTTAGCGTAGTGTGGGGTTGTCAGCGCCCGGGGTAAGGTAAGTAATTTGCGCCCCCTAACCCTAACTTACAGCAGAGCAGCCAGTCAATAACTCCAACGTAACACAGGTTATAGGCTGGCCAGAAAGAGCGACATTAAAAACCTGTTATAGGGGGAAACTCCTTATTATGCCTAATGCTTCGTGAATGAAGCCTTAGTGACACTTTAAATAAAATACAAAAAAGGAGGACCGCTCCTGTAGACGTCCAATGACGAAACGCGTAGGGCGGAGCTAAGGCGTCACTAACGTCACTTCCGGTTTTTAGTTTCCAGGAGAACGCAGGAGGCACGGCGTCTCCGCATAGGGAACTTGCAGCTGTATTTTACCATATTGTATTTATGATCTACGCTGACAGTTTTTTAGCCTAATAAATAGACAATACTGCACAAGATCGAGTTTTTTTATTTTTTTATATGGTGTAAACCTTGGGATACGGAGAGAGGAAAGGAGGCCCGGAGACCAGGAGCACACTGACCAGGAGCACAGTGACCGGGAGGAACGCCACTTCCAGAGAACACAGGGGGAGCTGTGTAATTCTCCCAAAACGTGAAGCCCTTGAATGGGGAACGTTTTTCCGGTAAGCAGGCACTCAGGGTCAAAAGGGGAGCACCTGATACACCGCTGAGGAAATTTTATCACAGATCACTTTAAATGAGCACCACTTGAAATCTATTAGAAGATCATACTTGGAAAGTCACCTTTGTTATAAATTTACCTGAACTTTTACACATGGAAAAAGTTTTTTGAACATTTTCACATTGAGTTGGACTTTATATTTATTTTTATTTTTTATTTTTCATTCATTAATTCTTTTAGTTATATGTACGATTCATTTATTTTCTGCCATCACCAAGCACGAAGCACCTTTAATAAGAACACTTTCGTTTTTACAGTTTTGTACGTTTTACATGTGATACATGTACGTTAAGTTATCTAATTTTAAACACAGCACTTGCTTATATGATTGATTCCACGTTTACGTTGTTTGCACATTTGATATAAACAAGCCCACACACACAAATACATACCTTTAGTCCCAGCCTATACTTGTTACCTCAACTATAGCTGTATGAGAGAGTTTTTTCATTCTTTTTTCACTAATTTGTAGAAATTCACACATTCAGAAAATCCACCAGCACGCTGGAAATTTCTTACCGACACTAAATATTAAGCAATTTGAATATAAAGAGAGCAGCGCCTTAATACCATCTTAATACCATTATAATGTGAAAAGAGGAGACCACCTTTGGTAGAAACGAAGGGGAAGGTCGCAAGGCCGCCTTGTCCTTATGAAGGACCAAGTAAGGAGACTTACAGGACAACGCTGCCAACTCAGACACCCGCCTAGCGGATGTAATAGCCACCAAGAAAGCCACTTTTTGCGACAGCAATTGTAGGGGAATATCCCTGATTTTCTCATATGGCGGTTTCTGCAGTACAGAAAGTACCAAATTCAAATGCCACGGCGCCAAAGGTGACCATATGTGAGGAGCCACAAGGAGTACACCCTGTACAAATGTGCGTATCAACGAATGTGACGCCAAAGGCCGTTGAAAGAGAATCGCCAGAGCCGAAATCTGACCCTTGAGAGTACCCAATGCCAACTTGTTATCCAGGCCCTGCTGCAAAAAAGCCAGCACCCAGGACACAACGTAAGAGCGGGGGGTTTGAACCCAGCACCAGGCAATATAGGCCTTCCAGGTGCGATGGTAAATCTTGCGCGAAGTACACTTGCGCGCCTTAAGCATGGTAGGGATCACAGAGTAGGAGACACCCCTATTCCTCAGCACCTGAGACTCAATAGCCAAGCCATTAAAGCCAGCGAGGGTAAAGCAGGGTGCAGGATGGGTCCCTGTGACAGCAGATCTTCTCGCAGCGGCAGACGCCAGGGAACATCTGTCACCATCCGCACCACGTCGGCGTACCAAGGGCGCCGAGGCCAATCCGGAGCTACCAGGATTATCGGGACTCGCTCCGCTTCTACCCTGCGCAGTAGCCATGGTAGAAGCTTGATGGGAGGGAAGGCATACAGGAGCCGATACGGACCCCAAGGCGCTACCAATGCGTCTGTGGCGGCCGCCAACGGGTCCCTTGTTCTGCACACAAAGGTCTGCACCTTGTGATTGAACCTGGACGCCATGAGGTCCATGTCTCGCGTGCCCCACTTGTGGAAAATCTGGCGGAACACCTCTGGATGTAGGGAATATTCCCCCTGATCCAGCATTTGGCGACTGAGAAAGTCCGCCTGCCAATTTTCTACGCCCGGAATGTAAATGGTGGAGATTGCCGGCACATGAAGTTCTGCCCACCGCAGAATGAGAGCCGCTTCCGCAGCCGCTGCCGAGCTCCTTGTTCCGCCCTGATGGTTCACGTACGCCACAGCCGTGGCGCTGACCGACTGAACCCGAACCGGGAGGCCGCGCAGCCTTACCGTCCAGTGGGAGAGGCAGAGCCTGATTGCCCTCAGCTCCAGCACATTTATCGGAAGGCGGGCTTCCTGCGCCGACCAACGGCCCTGAGCAGACAGCTGCCCCAGGACCCCCCCAGCCTGATAGGCTGGCGTCCGTCGTGACTATCGACCAATTCAGGGGGAGGAAAGACTTCCCCAACGTGAGAGCCGGGGCCCGAAGCCACCAGGTCAACGATTCTCTGGTCTGATGATCCAATCCGATCAGCTGGTCCAGGGACAGCGGAGACTTGTCCCACCGTGACAGAATCACTCGCTGCAGGAGCCGAGTGTGACTCTGGGCGTAAGGTTTCGCCTCGAAGGCTGCAACCATGAGCCCCAACACCCGCATACAGAACCGTAAGGAGGACCACTGGCGTGACAGCAGGGTTCGCACCACTGCTTGCAGCGCTAGCAACTTGGCCGGAGGCAAGAACACTTTCGCCTGCTCCGTGTCTAGAATCAGACCCAGATATTCCAGTCGACAGGATGGGGTCAACGTCGACTTCTGCAGGTTGATCAGCCAGCCGAAGTCTTTCAACGAGGCCATGGTGATAGCCACATTCTCCTCCAGGGCCAAAGCAGACTCCGTTTGCAGGGGTAAGTCGTCGAGGTATGCTACCACCGCACCTGGGAACATGGAGGTACGCCTCCCTGATATCCAGAGACGCCATGAAGTTCCCTTGGTGCAGGGTGGCCACGACCGAACGGACAGATTCCATTCTGAATTTTCGCGCCTTCACAAAGTGGTTTAGCGCTTTTAGGTCCAGAACTGGCCTGACTCTACCCTTTTTGGGTACCACAAAAAGATTTGAATAGAAGCCGCGGAACCTTTCCAGCGGAGGTACCGGCACAATTACCCCTTGCTCGGAGAGCATCTGAACAGCCTCTAGGAGAGCCTCCCGACGCCCCTGAGGGAGTCTCAAGTTCGATGGGAAGAACCTGTCTGGGGATAGAGTGCTGAACTCTATCCTGTACCCGGAGGACACCACTTCCTGCACCCACCGGTCGGAAATGCGGGCAGTCCACCTGTCTGCGAACCCCAGAAGACGTCCCCCCACCCGAGAATCGAGTGGGGGCAACCCATCATGAGGTGGAGGACTTATCCTCCGCCTTTTCGCTCTTGCGCTGCCAGGGCCGTTTACCGGACCCCGAGGCAGACTTGCCGGGCCTTGAACCCTTGCCCGCTGCATCAGCGCACGAAAAAAACTCTGACCCGAAGAAGTAGGACCCTGCTTACGGCGGAACTCCCGCCGCCTGGGCTCCGGGAGAAAAGTACTCTTCCCTCCAGTGAAATCCTTAATGATTTCATCCAACTGTGCCCCAAAGAGTCGACCGCCCTGAAATGGGAGATCCGTGAGACCCTTCTTAGACGCGTGGTCACCCGACCAACAGCGTAACCACAGCACCCATCTGATAATGACTGCAAAAAAAGACATTTTAAACAACATTAGAAGTAGGTCAAAAGCTGCGTCACACAGGTACCGAAGACCCTCTATCAGATGCTCTGCTCGCTGCAACGCCTCAAGCGACCTCCCACAGCTCAACTCGTTGTGCAACTCAGTCGCACATCCGCCATAGCAGACGCCAGAGCTGGTCTCATGGCTGACCCCGCCAACAAGAACAATGATTTGGACACCGCCTCCGTCTGCCTATCGGCCGGATCCTTAAAAGAGGGAGACCCCCTCCAAGGGGATGGTCGTTGCCTTATTCAGGCGAGCCACCGGAGGGTCCACTGCGGGGGACGCCCACCTCTTCACAAGACTATCCTCAAATGGGTAGCGTACAGCGTAACGTTTTGGCAGGGCGAAGGAATTCCGGGGACATTGCCATTCCTTATAGACCAGTTGGTCAAAGAATTGATCATAAGGGTAAGCCCTAGGGGACCTAGGTGGCTTAAAAGACCCACAAACTTATGCAGTCTGCAGTCTCCTGCGACTCCCCTGCTTGGTCCAGTCGCAAGGACGCACAAATATTATTGATCAGTGCGGCCACCAGCGCCTTCTCGCGTCCTACCGAGGCCCCCTGGTCTCCCTCGTCGTCCGAGAGCCCCAGCTCACCCTCTGAGAGCTCCACAGGTGTCCCTATGACCACTGAGGCCACTTGCGGTTCAGACTCCTCCCCCGATGAAGGTGGAGGAGGTAGACGCTTTTTAGGGGCCCCCATAACACGGCCTGGCACCTCCAAATTCCCCAAATAACCGATCTTAACTGATCCAGGGACACCAGAGTCCCCAGCGCAGGATGCGCTTCCACTGGCTCCTCCTCGGAAGGACCCGCAGGTTCAGCCGCCATTGTGCCACCAGACACTGACAGTTAGAAAAGCCCTGACACCCCCACAATACAGCCCCACCGCTGCCCCACAGATCAACCAGGGAGGACACCCAGGAGGACTGCACCCACCGCTACCAGCACCCCAGGGAGAGCCCAGTTATACTTGCTGTTTGTTGCTTCTCAAGCACTGAGTCCCAGTAGGAATGCTTAGTGACCGCCAGTCAGAGAGCCTGCGCCGCCTGTGCCGTCCACGCTGCCCCAGAGTGAAAGAGGAAGTATCAGCTTAGCCGCACATTTTTCTTCCCAGGCACGTAAAACATGGCCGCCGAGCGGTCACAAGAGGCCAAAAGCCTGTATACAGGCTGCGACTACGGCAAAATGGCCGCCGCTCATGACTAGAGGCCAAAATCACCAACAAAATGGCCGCGGCTACAGCAAAATGGCGGCGATCAGCCGCAAAATGGCGACTCTAAGGCGCGGGGGTGTAGGAGGGGAGCAAGGATACCCAGGAGGGCCCTGAGCCCTAGAAGACACCCTCCACCGGCTGGCCCAGACCGCTAAAATTCGCCCAGCCCCCCCCTCCGCGCCCCTAGGGGGGAGAGAGGGGGTCACTTACCAGTCCGATGGACGTAGCGGGTAGCCACCCGGTTGCAGACCTTCCTCCCACTGCCGGAGAGGGATGCTGCAGGCCAAAAGGCCCCTGGACGGGAACAGAGTCCGGTCACTGGGCGCAAGTGGGGATCACCCACTGGCCACCCACACGGAACAGGCACGATGCGGCGGACCCCGCCAAGGCTAAGGGTAGCTCACATTTGTCGGCCGTGCTGGGGAAAGTTCAGCATTCTGGATATCCTCTATGTCCCAGCCGGCTTCTTGATAGCAGTCTTCATCAGATAGCTTGAGAAAAGCAGTGAAATATGGGAAACCGCAGATCCCATAAGGGAACCAGGTCTAACTCCTTGCACTAGGCATAAAAAACTGATATGCTATACAGAGCAGGGGGGTTATATGCTGGAGTGAGGACGGCCCCCTGGGAGGGGTCAGCTTGCTTTCTTTCTATTTGCCTAGTCTACTCCTGGTAGGATGTGCATAAACCCCACTTGTCAAATGAAGGACTGCGTCTGTCAGTGAACGTAAGAGAAATGGATTTTTACTGGTAAGCAACAAATGTCAGAAAAAGGTTGTCTTTAAGTGGTTAAACTGACCTCATTTACAGACCAGAGTTCATTCCGTTGATCTAAGGAACTAAATGTTACGATGTTTATGGTTATCGTGATGTTGTAAGAAACTTGGCCGGCTGCCTGGATTTTTTTTTTCTGACAGCTGTCAGCTTAGGCAGAGAACGGCTCGGAGATTGTGTTTTAAGATAGTGAGGAGAAAGAAGGATCGCCCGCCAGGACGCGTTTTCTTAACGCCATGGTGACCTGGCGCCCGGGGTTTGTCGAGCCCTGCTATATGTTGGTCCCCTGCTTGTGGCTCTGGGTGGAGAGCACTTTTTTCCAAAGACAATATCAAGCAAACCTTCTGACTGATCTCAGTGGTGAGAAGCGGTACTGCAAATTGTCGCCACTGTGACAATGGAGCTTATTGACCATGTGTGAACGATCCTGTTGACAAAAACATGCATGTTGCTGCTTTCCTCTAGTAGGTTTGATGTAGGTTAGTGCATTTTACTTCTGTTGCTCATGGATGGTGGAGAAGATTTCCATTAGGTGGTGGAAGGCACTTTTTTTTGCAGTGATATTTGCCCTGCACTCTCTTTGCAGTGAAGAGTCTAATGGACTCTTTTGCATTGGACTTTATTCACACTGGTTTCTTTTTATTATTATTTTTGAATATTGGGGGTGCTTTTTGCACATTATGAATGCTGTGTTGATAGCACATGCTTTATGCTTGTAATATTCTATATTTGGAGGCACTGCATTATTTTCTTTGCTGGCTTATTTGGTTACTGTATATATCCTATTGCACGCTACCTATTTCTTTTATTTAGCGCTGACACACTTTTATGTTTTCACAGATGTTTACAAAACATCTTCATAACAATTAATTTTCTGTATCAGATTCAGGATTGTAGTATTCCTCACAAAGAAACAGATTTCTGAGACTACCGACAAACGAAAGCGTCAGATGCTATTATACAATTTAACCACTAGAGTGCAGTACAGGATCTCTTATAAGATTTTTACCTTGCCAGTAAGGCTATATTTGTGTGCGAGGTGTAAAACTTTATTTTGTAATGTGTGAGTTAAATACACATTTGATGCTTGACTACTGCACCAATTAGCTGCTAGCACAGAACAGTGAGCTTTCACCAACTCACCCCCTATTTAATAGTATTTTTGTTAACATGGGAACTGGGTAAAAAAAAAAAAAAAACTATATTAAAGGAATTCGTAAAGGCACCCACTCAATAAACCAGTGGATGCCAAACTGATGAATTAAAGAGGAAGTAAACCCAGATGGGGTTTACTTTCTCTACATTCCCCTGTACAAAGTAGATGCATAATGGGCTACTATGCCACTTACCTGCAAACGAAGCCTGCGACGTCCAACGATGTCCCCTGTGCAGGCAGCGTCCATCTTCAGCCTCTCTGCCTTCCGGGGCCGCGATCTCCGGCTCTGTGACTGGCCGGAGTCACGTGACGTCACTCACGGTGCAATCACAGTGAAGAAATGGCATGGAGGCCGTTTCTTCACTACGCATGTGCCGAAATAACATGGGCACATCTAGTACATATCTCCTGAACCGTGCAGGTTTAGGGGATATGCAGGGCACCTACAGGTAAGCCTTATTCTAGTCATCTGTAGTCGTCTTTTGGCTGTAACGTGGACGGGAAGAAGTTAAAGAAGATGTTTGGGCTATGTGAAAAAAAAACAAACATGCATACTCTCCTCCATGTCCCATCCCGTCTCTAAGCCTGAGAACTGAGCGATCACATGAATGCTGATTGCTCAGTTCTCTGTCAGCTCAGAGCGGAGAACAGTGCCTGCCAGTAACTAATCTCAGTTGTGCTCTTCAAGCACTCAATGGAGTGCCGGGCACAACTGTCTTCGGCTCTTAGCTCAATCAGACAACTGAGTGGATCTCGACAATATGGTCATAAGCCTTCGAGAGCCTGGAGCGGCTTTGTGATTTCAGCTGATAGTAGGCTATAACTTAAAGCATTTGTTACCCCAACCTTTCATATTCCTGGTAGGTGCCTGCTGTACCATGTACAGTATCCTGTTCTCTATGTATTTCTTCCTTTATGTGAAATTCCTGGAGTTCTGCCAGTCCCTCTGTTTTCCTATTAAAAATTTACCACACTAAGTAGAAGAGCACACTGTGGTCAGTTCGCTGCTGTGCTGGGAACACAGCCTGCTCTCCTCCAATGTTCAGACTTGTCCCGACACGCCGCCCCTGCACAGCCATTCACTGGGAAGTTCAGTGTATTTATGTTTCTCCTCCCCCAGCTCTTATGCAGCTGAGAACAGAGGGAATGTGATCACGTATAAAAAAGAGACAAAAGGAACTTATAACTCGGCTCCATAATACGGCAGGGCGGAAATGACATCAGAAGTCACTTACGCCCAACAGTCTTAAAGGGCCCATTTTTTTTTTTTTTGGATTGTCATTTTTTTCAAATTTTTTTTTTTTTTTTTTGCATTTTACTGTAAATATGAGATCTGAGGTCTTTTTGACCACAGATCTCATATTTAAAAGGTCCTGGCATGCTTTTTTCTATTACAAGGATTGTTTACATTTCTTGTAATAGGAATAAAAGTGATCATTTTTTTAAAAAAGAACAGTGTAAAAATAAAAAGTAAAAAAAAAAAAAATTAAAGCGCCCCGTCCCCACGAGCTGCGCGCAGAAGCGAAAGCATACATAAGTCCCACCCACATATGAAAACGGTGTTCAAACCACACGTGAGGTATCGTCGCCATCGTTAGAGCGAGAGCAATAGTACTAGCACTAGACCTCCTCTGTAACTCAAAACTGCTAATCTGTAGAATTTTTTAAACGTCGCCAATGGAGATTTTTAAGTTGCAAAGTTTGTCGCCATTCCGCGAGCGGACACAATTTAGAAGCATGACATGTTGGGTATTATTTTATTCGGCGTAACATTATCTTTCACAATATGGGAAAAAAATTGGCCTAACTTTACTGTTTTCTTATTTTTAAACTAAAAAAAACGGAATTTATTTAAAAAAAAGCATGCTTGGAAGACATAAAGTTTTGCAATGACTGCTATACTATTCTCTAGGGTGTTAGAAAAAAATATATATAATGTTTGGGGGTTCTAAGTAATTTTATAGCAAAAAAATAGGATTTTTTGACGTACCGTAAAATCCTTTTCTCTTACCTTCATTAACAGACGCAGCCTCTATTCATGACACATGGGGACATCCCAAAGCAGTGTCCAACAAGAGGGGTGGGCCAGCATAACAACTGTACCCAACAGAATCCTCTCAGGAGGCACCAGCCGCGCCTATACCGCCGCCTGCAAAACTTTGCAGCCAGAAGCAGCATCCGTGGATGCTGACACATCACCTTGTAAAAATTTAACAAAAGTGTGCACCGAGGCCTATGTAGCCGCCTTGCACACTGAGACACCGAGGCTTGGTGTCTGAAAGCCCAGGAAGTGCTAATCGCCCTGGTGGAATGAGCAGTGACCGGGGGGGTTCTTGGCCCCGAACAGTATACGCATGGGTCACCGTCTGTCTGATCCAATGGGATATAGTAGCTGACGAGGCCGACAAACCTTTGCGCGGTCCTTCCGTCAGTACAAACAAAGCATCAGACTTCCGAAAAGAAGCTGTAGCCAACAAATACACCCGCAGAGCCCTTACTACATCCAAAGAGTGAAAAGCAATCTCCTTGGGATGAGCCGGGTGTGGACATAATGAAGTGAGAACAATGTCCTCATTAATGTGAAAAGAGGAAACCACCTTCGGTAGGAACGAAGGGGAAGGGCGCAGCACCACCTTATCCTTATGAAGGACCAAGCAGGGAGACCTACATGACAAAGCCGCCAACTCAGACACCCGCCTAGCGGATGTAATGGCCACCAAAAAAGCCACTTTTTGTGACAGCAATTGTAAGGGAATATCCCTGATTTTCTCATATGGCGGTTTCTGCAGTACAAAAAGTACTAAATTTAAAAACCCACGGTGCCAACGGCGACCGTACCTGAGGAGCTACATGACGTACACCCTGTACAAATGTACGTATCAAAGAATGCGTAGCTAAAGGACGTAGAAAAATAATTGCCAGAGCCGAAATCTGACCCTTGAGTGTACTCAAAGCCAAATTGTTATCCAGGCCTTGCTGCAAGAAGGCCAGCACCCAGGATATAGAGAAAGAGCGGGGGTTCCAACCCCCCGCCTCACACCAGGCAATATAAGCCTTCCAGGTGCAATGATATATCTTGCGCGACGTGCACTTACGTGCCTTAAGCATGGTAGGGGACACGGAGTCAGAACCGTCCCTATCCCTCAGTACCTGGGACTCAATAGCCAAGCCGTCAAAGCCAGCGAGGGTAAGCAGGGTGCAGGATGAGTCCCTGACAGCAGCGAAGCGGGAGCCGCCAGGGAACATCCGTTACCATCCGCACCACGTCGGCGTAACAAGGGCGCCGAGGCCAATCCGGAGCCACCAGGATTGTTGGGATTCCCTCCGCTTCTATTCTGCGCAGGAGCCGCGGTAGAAGCTTGAGAGGAGGAAAGACGTACAGAAGCCTGTACCGGAACCAAGGTGCGACTAGTGCGTCCGTGGCAGCCGCCAACGAATCCCTTGTCCTGCACTCAAAGGTCTGCACCTTGTGATTGAACCTGGATGCCATTAGGTCCACGTCTGGTGTGCCCCACCGTTTGCAAATCTGGAGTAACACTTCTGGATGCAGAGACCATTCCCCCTGATCCAGAGTCTGGTGACTGAGAAACCGCCTGCCAGTTTTCTACGCCCGGGATGTAGATGGCGGAGATTTTCAGCACGTGAAGTTCTGCCCACCTCAGAATGTGGGCCGCCTCCACAGCTGCCGAGCTCCTTGTTCACGTGATGGTTCACGTACGCCACCGCCGTGGCGTTGTCTGACTGAACCCGAACTGGGAGGCCGCGCAGCCTTGCCGACCAGTGGGAGAGACAGAGCCTGATTGCCCTCAGCTCCAGCACATTTATTGGAAGGCGCAATTCCTGCGTCGACCAACGGCCCTGAGCAGACAACTGCCCCAGGACCCCTCCCCAGCCCGATAGGCTGGCGTCCGTCGTGACTATTGACCAATTCATGGGAAGAAATGACCTTCCCAAAGTCAATGCCGGGGCCCGGAGCCACCAGGTCAATGACCCCCTGGTTTGATGATCCAATTTGATCAGCTGGTCCAGGGACAACGGAGACTTGTCCCATCGTAACAGGATCGCTCGCTGTAGGAGCCGAGTGTGACTCTGGGCGAACGGTATCGCCTCGAAGGCCGAGACCATGAGCCCCAAAACCCGCATACAGAACCGTAAGGAGGACCACCGACGTGACGGCAGGAATTGCACCGATGCTTGTAGCGTCAGCCACTTGGCCAGAGGTAGGAATACCTTCGCCTGCTCCGTGTCCAATATTAGACCCAGATATTCCAGACGACAGGACAGGATCAATGTCGACTTCTGCAGGTTGATCAGCCAGCCGAAGTTTCTCATCGAGGCCATGGTGATAGCAACATTGTCCTCCACAGCCAAAGCTGACTCCGCTCGCAGGAGCAGATTGTCGAGGTATGTTACCACAGCAATGCCTCTCTGCCTCAATAGAGCCAGCACCCGAGCCAACAGCTTGGTGACGACCCGAGGACCCGAGGCCAGACCGAAGGGAAGTGCCACAAATAGGTAATGTAGATCCCCTACCGCAAAGCGCAGGAAACGCTGATGCCGGAGACAAATGGGAACATGAAGATAAGCGTCCCTGATGTCCAGAGACTCCATGAAGTCCCCTTGGTGAAGGGCGGCCACGACCGAGCGGACTGATTCCAACCTGAATTTCCGTGCTCTCACAAAGTGATTGAGCGCTTTCAGGTCCAGGACTGGCCTGACCCCACCTTTTTTGGGCACCACAAAGAGGTTTGAATAGAAGCCGTGGTACCTTTCCAACGGAGGGACCGGGACACAATTACCTCTTGTTCGGACAGCGTCTGAACAGCCCCCAGCAGAGCTTCCCGACGCCCCGGAGGGAGCCTCAAGTTTGATGGGAGGTAAACCTGTCTGGGGGTAAAGTACTGAACTCTATCCTGTACCCGGAGGACACCACTTCCCGCACCCACTGATCAGAGATGCGAGCGGTCCACCGGTCTATGAACCCCAGAAGCCAGCCCCCACCCAAGAGTTGGGCAGGGACAACCCATCATGCGGAGGACTTGTCCTCCGTCTTATCGGGCTTGCGCTGCCAGGGCCGCTTGGCCGTGAGCCCTTGCCCGCTGAACCGGGCGGACGAAAAAAACGCTTCTGGCCCGAGGATGAAGGCCCCGGCCTACGCCGGTAATCCTGCTGCTTAGGTTCTGGAAGAAAAGTACTCTCCCCCCCAGGGAAATCCTAAATGATTGGCCGTCTGATAATGACTGCAAAAACAGACATCTTTGACAGCATAGGGAGCAGGTCCAAAGCTGCGTCACATAGGTAACGGAGCAGTTTATACGATTCCCAACACACACGTTCCTGCTTTTAAAATGGCTTACTTGTAGTGTGGGTGCTGAAGTGACCAACGGCTGGAACCACATGTCATAGAAGTAGGTAATGTCACCAGCACACCAGGATCTTCAAACGAGTCCAATCTTTAATAAATGATCACATCGTTACACCAAACAGCAACCTTTTCGGAGCCGTGCAGGACCCCGTCATCAGGCTTGGCCTGCAGCATCCCTCTCCACCAGATGGGAGGAAGGTCTGCAACTGGGTGGCTACCCGCTACGCCCGTTGGATTGGTGAGTGACCCCCTCTCTCCCCCCCCGGGGTACGGAGGGGGGGGCTGGGCGTTTTTTTGTAGCGGACTAGTCCGGCCGGTGGAGGGTTCCTGGGGCTACAGATCACCGTGGGTGTCTTTGCTCGGGGTCGCTCCCTTCCTACACCCCCCTCCCCCCCCCACCGCACCCCGCGCTCTCAAAGCCGCCATGCAGCGATCCGCCACCATTTTGCGGCGAATCGCCGCCATTTTGCCGCAGCCTCGGGCATTTTGTGGGCTATTTTGGGCTCTATTGTCGGCTCGGCGGCCATTTTGCCATAGTCGCGGCCTGTGTAACAGGCTTTGGCCTCTGGTGACTGCTCGGCCATGTTTGATGTGCCTGTGGATGAAAAACGTGCGGCCGACGCCGCTTCTTCCTCTTTCATTCTGGACAGCGTAGATGGCACATGGCGGCGCAGGCTCCTGACTGGCGGCAGGCACTCCTACTGGGACGCAGCGCTTAAAGGGCAATCACTAACAGCAAGTATAGCTGGGCTCTCCCTGGGGTGCTGGTAGCGGTGGGTGCAATCCTCCTGGGTGTCTCCCGGTTGATCTGTGGGGCAGTGGTTGGGCTGCATTGTGGGGGTGACAGGGCTTTTTTGGCCTGTCAGTGTCCGGTGGCGCAATGGCGGCTGAACCTGCGGGTCCTTCCAAGGAGGAGTCGGTTGAAGCGCAACCGGCGCTGGGGCCTGTAGTTCTCCTGGATCAGCTAAGATCCCTATTGGGGGTGCTAAGGGGGTGTCTAAAAAGCGTCCACCCCCTTCATCGGGGGAGGATTCTGAACCGGAAGGGGCCTCAGTGGTCACAGGGACCCCCGTGGAGCTCTCAGATGGTGAACAGGAGCCCTCGGATGGCGAGGAAGACCAGGGGGCCTCGGCAGCGCGCGAACGGGCTCTGGTGGCCACCCTGATCGTCAATATCCGTGCGTCCCTGCGACTGGACCAAGCCGGGGAGTCACAGAAGACTGCATATGTTTGTGGGTCTTTTAAGCCACATAGGTCCCCTAGGGCTTATCCCTATGATCAATTCTTTGACCAGCTGGTCTATAAGGAATGGCAGCGTCCACAGCTGGTCGACCAGTTTCTTAACTAGTATCCCTATTCGGGATCCCCTGGATACACCGAATTTTCTGGGTGTTTGTATACGTCAGAAGACACTGAGGGGCCGAACCAGGTCAGCGTCCCTGCGTGCCTATAACTGCTAGTCCCACCGGTGGTCTCGGGCAAGCGCGCGACGGCTCCGGGGGACCAGAAGGAGCGGTAGGCTCCCGAGGACAAGTGGTAGACTCTCGAGGTGCCCCCAGGGACACTGGTGACTCCGGGGAAGGCCAAGTCTTAGGAGGGGGCTACTTCCCCCACCTGCGAAAAATCTGTGGGGGAATCGTGGGGGTTATCCCTAGAATCGACTAG
>BLSH010556665.1:548054-565730 GCA_018402905.1 Glandirana rugosa
CGAGGTGCCCCCAGGGTAGTTCTCCTGGATCAGCTAAGATCCCTATTGGGGGTGCTAAGGGGGTGTCTAAAAAGCGTCCACCCCCTTCATCGGGGGAGGATTCTGAACCGGAAGGGGCCTCAGTGGTCACAGGGACCCCCGTGGAGCTCTCAGATGGTGAACAGGAGCCCTCGGATGGCGAGGAAGACCAGGGGGCCTCGGCAGCGCGCGAACGGGCTCTGGTGGCCACCCTGATCGTCAATATCCGTGCGTCCCTGCGACTGGACCAAGCCGGGGAGTCACAGAAGACTGCATATGTTTGTGGGTCTTTTAAGCCACATAGGTCCCCTAGGGCTTATCCCTATGATCAATTCTTTGACCAGCTGGTCTATAAGGAATGGCAGCGTCCACAGAATTCCTTTGTTTTGCCCAAACGCTTCGCTGTACGCTATCCCTTTGAGGATAGTTTTTTGAAGAAGTGGGCATCCCCCGCAGTGGACCCTCCGGTGGCTCGCTTGAATAAGGCAATGACCATCCCCTTGGAGGGGTCTCCCTCTTTCAAGGATCCGGCCGATAGGCGGACGGAGGCGGTATCCAAGGCACTGTTGTTGTTGGCGGGGCCGGCCATGAGACCGGCCCCGGTGTCGGCTATGGTGGCGCAACACCTTACCGAGTGTGCGACTGAGTTGCACAATGAGTTGAGCTGCGGGAGCTCGCTTGAGGCGTCACAGCGAGCAGACCATCTGATACAGGGTCTTCAGTAGCTGTGTGAGGCTCGAGGCCCGGCAAGTCTGCCTCGGGATCCGGTAAACGGCCCTGACAGCGCAAGAGCGAAAAGGCGGAGGAACGATTGGGGGGCCGACTTCTGGGGTTCGCAGACAGGTGGACTGCCCGCATTTCCGACCGATGGGTGCAGGAAGTGGTGTCCTCTGGATACAGGATAGAGTTCAGCACTCTACCCCCAGACACGTTCTTCCCATCGAACTTGAGACTCCCTCAGGGGCGTCAAGAGGCTCTCCTAGGGGCTGTTCAGACGCTCTCCAAACAAGGGGTGATTGTGCCGGTACCTCCGTTGGAAAGGTTCCACGGCTTCTATTCAAACCTCTTTGTGGTGCCCAAAAAGGGTGGGGTCCGGCCAGTTCTGGACCTGAAAGCGCTAAATCACTTTGTGAAGGCGTGAAAGTTCCGGATGGAATCTGTCCGTTCGGTCGTGGCCGCCCTGCACCAAGGGGACTTCATGGCGTCTCTGGATATCAGGGACGCGTATCTTCATGTTCCCGTTTGTCCCCGGCACCAGCGCTTTCTGCGCTTTGCGGTGGGGGATCTACATTATCAATTTGTGGCACTTCCCTTCGGTCTGGCCTCGGCTCCTCGGGTGTTCACCAAGCTGGTGGCTCCAGTGCTGGCTCTATTGAGGCAGAGAGGCATTGCGGTAGTAGCATACCTCGACGACTTGCTCCTGCGAGCGGAGTCTGCTTCGGCCCTGGAGGAGAACGTGGCTATCACCATGGCCTCGTTGAAGGACTTTGGCTGGCTGATCAACCTGCAGAAGTCGACGTTGACCCCGTCTTGTCGACTGGAATATCTGGGTCTAATTCTGGACACAGAGCAGGCGAAAGTGTTCTTTACACAAGTTACTAACACTGCAAGCAGCGGTGCGAACCCTGCTGTCACGCCAGTGGTCCTCCTTACGGTTCTGTATGCGGGTGTTGGGGCTCATGGTTTCAGCCTTCGAGGCCATACCTTACGCCCAGAGTCACACTCGGCTCCTGCAGCGTGCGATTCTGTCAAGGTGGGACAAGTCTCCGCTGTCTCTGGACTGGCTGATCGGATTGGATCATCAGACCAGAGGATCATTGACCTGGTGGCTTCGGGCCCCTGCTCTAACGTTGGGGAAGTTGTTCCCCTGAACTGGTCGATAGTCACGACGGACGCCAGCCTATCGGGGGGATCCTGGGGCAGCTGTCTGCTCAGGGTCGTTGGTCGGCGCAGGAATCCCGCCTTCCGATAAATGTGCTGGAGCTGAGGGCAATCAGGCTCTGCCTCTCCCACCGGACATTAGGGCTGCGCGGCCTCCCGGTTTGGGTCCAGTCGGACAACGCCACGGCTGTGGCGTACATGAACCATCAGGGCGGAACGAGGAGATCGGCAGCGGCCGCGGCCCTCATTCTGAGTTGGGCAGAACTTCACGTGCCGGCAGTCTCCGCCATTTACATTCCGGGCATAGAAAATTGGCAGGCGGATTTCAGTCGCCAGACGCTGGATCAGGGGGAATGGTCCCTACATCCAGGGTGTTCCTCCAGATTTGCCACAAGTGGGGCACGCCAGACGTGGACCTCATGGCGTCCAGGTTCAATCACAAGGTGCAGACCTTCGTGTGCAGAACAAGGGACTCGCTGGCGGCTGCCACGGATGCGTTGGTAGCGCCTTGGGGTCAGTATCGGCTCCTGTACGCCTTCCATCCCATCAAGCTTCTACCGCGGCTGCTGCGCAGGGTAGAAGCGGAGGGGATTCCGATAATCCTGGTAGCTCCGGATTGGCCTCGGTGCCCTTGGTACGCTGTCGTGGTGCGGATGGTGACAGATGTTCCCTGGCGTCTTCCGCTGCGTGAAGATCTGCTGTCGCAGGGACCCATCCTGCACCCTGCTTTACCCTTGCTGGCTTTGACAGCTTGGCTATTGAGTCCCAGGTGTTGAGGGATAGGGGCGTCTCTGACTCTGTGATCCCTACCATGCTTAAGGCGCGCAAGTGTACTTCGCGCAAGATATATCATCGCACCTGGAAGGCCTATATTGCCTGGTGTGAGGCGGGGGGTTGGAACCCCCACTCTTACGTTGTGTCCCGGGTGCTGGCTTTTTTGCAGCAGGGCCTGGATAACAAATTGGCATTGAGTACTCTCAAGGGTCAGATTTTGGCTCTGGCTATTCTCTTTCAACGGCCTTTGGCGTCACATTCGTTGATACGCACATTTGTACAGGGTGTACGCCATGTGGCTCAGATACGGTCGCCTGTGGCGCTGTGGGATTTGATTTTGGTACTTTCTGTACTGCAGAAACCGCCATATGAGAAAATCAGGGATATTCCCCTACAATTGCTGTCGCAAAAAGTGGCTTTCTTGGTGGCCATTACATGCGCTAGGCGGGTGTCTGAGTTGGCAGCGTTGTCCTGTAAGTCTCCTTACTTGATCCTTCATAAGGACAAGGTGGTCTTGCGACCTTCCCCTTCGTTTCTACCGAAGGTGGTCTCCTCTTTCCACATTAATGAGGACACTGTTCTCCCTTCATTATGTCTGTACCCGTCGCATCCCAAGGAATTTGAGTTACATTCTTTGGATGTCGTGAGGGCTTTGCGGGTGTATTTTTTAGGCTACAGCTTCTTTTCGGAAGTCTGATGCGTTGTTTGTGCTGACGGAAGGACCGCGCAAAGGGTTGGCGGCCTCGTCGGCTACTGTTTCCCGTTGGATCAGACAGACCGTGACTCATGTGTATACTGTTCGGGGCAAGGTCCCTTCTTTTCCAGTCACAGCTCATTCTACCAGGGCAGTTAGTACTTCCTGGGCTTTCAGACACCAAGCTTCGGTGTCCCAGGTGTGCAAGGCGGCTACTTGGGCCTTGGTGCACACTTTTGCTAAGCTTTATAAAGTTGATGTGTCAGCATCTGCGGATGCTGCTTTTGGCCGTAAAGTTCTACAGGCGGCGGTGTAGGCGCGGCTGGCGCCTCCTGAGAGGATTCTGTTGGGTACAGTTGTTGTTGTTTACCCACCCCTCTTGAATGACACTGCTTTGGGACATCCCCACTTGTCAATGAAGGGCTGCGTCTGTCAGTGAACGTAAGAGAAAAAGGGATTTTATTAAGAACATACCGTAAAATCCTTTTCTCTGAGTTCACTGACAGACGCAGCACCCACCCCTCTGTGTTGCGTTTGTACGGCTTGTTAAAAACTGATATGCTATACAGAGCAGGGGGGTTATATGCTGGAGTGAGGACGGCCCCCTGGAAGGGGTCAGCTTGCTTTTTTTCTATTTGCCTGCGTCTGTCAGTGAACTCAGAGAAAAGGATTTTACGGTAAGTTCTTAATAAAATCCCTTTTTTTGACCCCGAACCTTATACGCACGGGTCACGGTCTGTCTAATCCAACGCAAAATAGTGGCCGACGAGGCCGCCAGTCCTTTGCGCGGGCCACCCGGCACCACGAACAACGCATTCGACTTCTGAAAGGAGGCCCTGACTGACAAATACACCCGAAGAGGCCTCACCACATCCAGGGAGTGCAACGCAACCTCCCTAGGATGAGACGGGCGCGGACACAAGGAAGGAAGGACAATATCCTCAATGTGAAAAGAGGAAACCACCTTCGGAAGGAACGAAGGAGAAACGCGAAGCACCGCCTTGTCCTTGTGCAGGACCAAGTAAGGAGACCTACAGGACAAAGCCGCCAACTCAGACACCCGCCTGGTGGATGTGATGGCCACCAAGAAGGCCACTTTTTGCAAGAGCAACAGCAACAGCAAAGAGATGTCTCTGATCTTTTCATATGGTGGCTTCTGCAGTACTGAAAGTACCAGGTTCAGATCCCAGGGCGCCAGGGGCGACCGCACCTGAGTTGCCACAAGACGTACCCCCTGCACAAAGGTACGAATAAAAGAGTGCGTCGCTAACGGACGCTGGAAAAGAATTGCTAGGGCAGAAATCTGCCCCTTGAGGGTACTCAAAGCCAGCTTTTGATCCAGGCCTTGCTGAAGAAAGGCCAGCACACGAGTCACTGAAAAGGAACGGGGGTTCTACCCCTCAGCCTTGCACCAAGAAATATAAGCCTTACAGGTGCGGTGATAGATCTTGCGTCACGTGGACTTATGTGCCTTAAGCATGGTGGGGATCACTGACTCAGAGACCCCCCTATCCCTCAATACCTGGGATTCAATGGCCAGGCCATCAAAGCCAGCGAGTGTAAAGCAGGGTGCAGGATGGGCCCCTGAGACATCAGATCTTCGCGTAGCGGAAGCCACCAGGGAACATCCGTTACCATCCGTACCACGTCAGCGTACCAAGGACGCCGAGGCCAATCCGGAGCCACCAGGATAGCCGGAATGCCCTCCACTTCTATCCTGCGCAACAGGCGTGGAAGAAGCTTGAGAGGAGGGAAGGCGTAAAGGAGCCGGTACCGAGACCACTGAGCCACAAGGGCGTCCACGGCGTCCGCCAATGGATCCCTTGCTCTGCACACAAAGTTTCGCACCTTGCGATTGAACCGGGATGCCAGCAGGTCCACGTCTGGCGTGCCCCACCTCTGGCAGATCTGACGGAACACTTCCGGATGCAGGAACCACTCTCCCTGATCCAGAGTCTGGCGACTGAGAAAGTCCGCTTGCCAATTCTCTACGCCCGGAATGTAAACGGCGGAGATGGCCGGCACATGAAGCTCTGCCCACCTCAAGATCTGCTGCCACGCTCTTTGTGCCCCTTGGTGGTTTACATATGCCACTGCCGTGGCGTTGTCTGACTGCACCCAAACCGGTCGACCGCGTAACCTCTCTGACCAATGGGAGAGGCAGAGCCTGATCGCCCGCAGTTCCAGCACATTGATCGGAAGGCAGGACTCCTCCGAGGACCATCGGCCCTGGGCAGACAACCGCCCCAGGACTCCTCCCCAGCCCGCTAGGCTGGCATCGGTCGTGACAATCGACCATTCCAGGGGAAGGAACAACTTTCTCAGGCTCAACGCGGGGCCCACAGCCACCAGGCAAGAGCCCCCCCTGGTCTGGTGATCCAACCTGATCACCCGATCCCGAGACAACGGAGACTTGTCCCACTGCAGCGGAATCGTCCGCTGCAGGAGCCGGGTGTGACTCTGGGCATACAGTACCGCCTCGAAGGCCGACACCATGAGCCCCAACACCCGCATGCAGAAACATAAGGAAGACCGCCGTCATGACAGCAGAGCCCATACCGCAGTATGCAGCGTCAGCAACTTGGCCGGAGGCAAGAACACCCTCGCCCGCTCTGTGTCCAGTATCAGGCCCAGATATTCTAGGCGGCGCGAGGGGACCAGCGTTGACTTCTGAAGGTTGATCAACCAGCCGAAATCCCACAGGGAGTCCAGGGTGATCGAGAAGTTGTCCTCCAGGGCAGAAGCCGACTCCGCCCACAGGAGCAGATCGTCTAGATACGCCACCACCGCAATGCCCCTCTGCCTCAGCAGAGCCAGGACCGAAGCCAACAGCTTGGTGAAGACTCACGGAGCGGAGGCTAGGCCAAAGGGGAGAGCCACAAACTGGTAGTGGAGGTCCCCCACCACGAAACACAGAAAACACTGATGCCGAACACAAATGGGAACATGGAGATAAGCGTCCCTGGTGTCCAGAGAAGCCTTCTCCTCCGCCTTTCCGGACTTGTGCTGCCAGGAACACTTCTGGTTCCCTGCGGCAGCCGTGCCGGCCGACTGCCCGCGCCCGCTGTGCCGGGTGCACGAAAAAAACGCTTCTGAGTAGAAAAGGAGGGACCCTGTTTACGGCGTTGCTCCCGCCGATTGGGTTCCGGAAGAAACTTACTCTTCCCCCCTGTGAAATCTCTAATGATTTCATCCAGGGAAGTCCCAAACAGCCGACCGCCCTGAAACGGCAGGTCCGTGAGGCCTTTTTTCGACGCATGGTCACCCGACCAGCACCTCAGCCACAGCAGCCGCCTAATAATGATAGCAAAAACTGCCAGCTTTGACAGTATGGGAGCTACGTCCAATGCCGCATCGCAGATGTACCTAAGACCCTGCGCCAGCTGCACCGACTCCGAAGGGACCCCGAGGTCTCCCAAATCCTTGTGCAGCTTGGGTGGCAAGAGGTCATATAAAAAAATCACCAAAACCCACGTACTGGGATTGCAACCTCATCCCTTTAAACCCAAACACATATGAATTACACAGGTTCTGAGGCTAATTTAATGCAGATAAGGTCCCAAGTGAGTTTAATTACCACCTTAATCAGCCACAGAACCTGTGTAATTCATATGTGTTTGGTTTTAAAGGGATGAGGTGGCAACCCTACCATGTACATGCTTTTTCATACGCTTACATACAAGCCTATGGGACCAAAACACACTGTGCAGCACTAAAAAGAAGCAGACTCCCCTTTTCAAAAAGCACACTGCACCATGTTGCATTAATGTGAACAGGCACTATAGAGAATAATAAATTATCCATTGTTGTACATTGCTGTGGGACAGCAGGCACACAACAAACCCCATTACTTTGAATGGGGGCTGACACGCACTGCTGTAACATTAGAAAGGTAAAAGACGACTCCAAAGCTGGGTATAAACAAGATTTTCAAAAGAAAATTTTTGTTTTAACCACTTCAGCCCCGGAAGAATTTCACACTTTAGGACCAGAGCACTTTTTGGGATTTGGCACTGCGTCGCTTTAACTGACAATTGCGCGGTCGTGCGACGTTGTACCCAAACAAAATTTGCGTCCTTTTTTTCCCACAAATAGAGCTTTCTTTCGGTGGTATTTGATCACCTCTGCGTCATTTCTGATTGCCGCTATAAACAAACAAAGAGTGACAATTTTGCAAAAAAAAAAAAACAAATTTCTTACTTTTTGCTAAAATACAAATCCAAAAAAATAATATAAAAAAACATTTTTTTCCATCAGTTTTGGACGATTTACATTCTTCCTCATATTTTTGGTAAAAAAAAATCGCAATCGGCGTTTATTGATCGGTTTGCGCAAAAGTTGCCGCGTTTACGGGAATTTCATTTCTGGGGTTTTTTTTTGGTTTTTTTTTTCTTAGTAATGGCGGCGATCTGTGATTTTTATCGGGACTGCGATATTGCGGCGGACATGTCGGACCATTTTGACACTTTTTTGGGACCATTGGCATTTATACAGCGATCAGTGCTATGAAAATGCACTGATTACTGTGTAAATGTCATTGGCAGTGAAGGGGTTAACCTGCAGGGGGCGCTCTAAGGGTTAACTGTGTTCCCTGGGCGTGTTCTAACTGTATGTGGGCTGGGGAAAGGGGATGATCACGGCTTCATATAGAGGAAGCCTGTGATCGCCGCCCTTCCCCCTCTATGAGAACGGAGATCCGTGTTTACTTAACGGACCTCGGTTCTCTCACTGCGGGGGGGGGGGCATCGCGGGTAGCTGGAGGCGATTGAGTCTGCCCTACCCGCTCCCTGGCCCACCTGGAAAACACAGTGAGTGCGCCTCCGGCGGCGCACACACGCTCACAGCACTAGTTATCGCAGCCGCTGTCATATGACGGTGGTTTGCGATAACGAGCCACCTTGCCGCCATCAGACTGCGGTCGGCGGTCGGCAAGTGGTTAAGAATGTTCATTCTTTTTTCTAATCATTAGGGGGATGAAACTGACATTCACTTTTGATCATAGTGACATGAGCAGGATGGAAATTTTTTCTCGAATGAACGTTTTTCTAAGTCTCCATTTACACAGGACACTGTTTCAATCTCCCCTGAACGTTTTATCTTGACAGCTAGAAACCGCGTCTAAAACACCCGTTTTGCATGCTGCGTTTAGCGGCGTTTTGCATCTAGGAGCGTTTTTGAAAAAGATATATATATATATATTTTTTTTTAAAATGAAAACACCTGTAAACAAAATGCTCCTAGATTAGATTTACCGCGTTTAGGCGCATTTACAAGCTGTTTGGCGTTTCAAATGCCTCTGAACTGGCGTCTGAACCCATTTTTTTTGCGTTCAAAAAAAAGCCTCTAAACTCAACTGCCTGGAAACAACCTTAAACGACCCTGTGTAAATGTACTGATAAGATAACATAGAGTAAAGTTCAGGGGCAACTGAAAAAAGGTCCAAATGCCTCTAAATGTCTGTTTACCAGCAGCAGTGTAAATGAGGCCTAAATGAGGCCCAACAGTATATGTGGTTTTCATTTGGGAAATTACATTCAAATTGGATGTTAAAAGCAAACAAAATTACAAATATCATTCGTTATGTTGTCAAATGTACTGAGAACTTTCTAATTCTGGGCAAAACAAAAATGTAATCAACAGACAGCACATTATCCTTCTTCGATTGACAATCGCAGTGAGACAAAAGCACATGGTTGGGCTCATGTATGAACACTATGCTAACAAGAAAACATCTTGTGACTCATAGTAAAATATCAGCTTTCTGTCCTTGTCACAGTCCCGTGATGAAAATGAAACAACGCTTATAACTGGTCGCTATAGGCAACAAGAAATGTTCTTGTTAGCACATTCTCATGCATAAAAAAAATGTAAATTCTTAAATTATGCCATGGCCGTAAATAACAACAGGTTAATTTATTTTCAGCATATAACTCAAGAAAAACCTATCTCTGGGCATATTGGCTTTAAAAATAGGTGGCTGAGCTGAGGTATCACCACCTTGTAAAAGGGGGGCACAACCTTTTGGGGCCCCCTTCATGGGTCTGCGGCCGCCCCCACCTTTTTCTCCATACTCATAGTATGTGGTATGTGTTTTGCCCCTTTAAGAATCCTGCAGGTATTTCCAGGTGGGCTATCCCAGCCAATGGAAACGCCTGGAAGGTCCTGGAAGCAGGTATGAAGCTTATAAAAGGGGGCCAGAACCGGAACTGGTCCCCTTTGGACCTACTAGCAAAAGCAGCTCCAATCCATCCCCCGTGCCAACAGTTTGCGCAGCGCAAAAAAGCAAGTGCTGCGTTTTTGATACGTTTTTACCGCATATTTACCACGATTTTGCCGTAATTCGCGTTTTGATTTTTTGGGGGAAATTTTGTTGCTAAGCAGATTTAGAAACGCAAATCGCTGTAAAAACACCTAAAAAACAGAAAGCACAGCAAAACGCATTGAAAAACGCTGAAAAGCAAAATGCATTGATGTGAATCGAGCCTTAGACCCTTTTCACACTAAGGCGCTTTACAGGCGCTATTTAGCTAAAAATAGCGCCTGTAAAGCGCCTCAAAAATCCCCCCCAATCCACCCCAATGTGAAAGCTGTAGTGCTTTCACACTGGGGCGGTGCGCTAGCAGGACGTTACAAAAAGTCCTGCAAGCAGCATCTTTGGGGCGGTGCGGTGAACGGTGATACGGTGATTCTCCACTGCCCCTGCCCATTGAAAACAATGGGCAGTGCTTCCGAAGCGGCTGCACACTGCCTCGGTATCGTGCTGCGCCATCACTTTTAACCCCGGTTTAACCCCTCGTGGGGGTTAAAAGCGCCGCGCACCTGCCTGCATAGCGGCGCCGTAGCGCCACTATAACAGTGCTAAATCCCCACTGAAACTAGCGGGGATTTACCGCTACCGCCGCCTGCTCCAGTGTGAAAGGGGTCTTAACGTGGAAAGAATCCCTCCAATCCTTTAGGCCTGGTTCACAGCTATGCAGGTTGCAGTTTGCATATTCCAGGTACAGGCGGTCCCCGGATTACAAACCAAGACAGGGCCTGTAGGTTTGTTCTTAAGTTGAATTTGTTTGTAAGTAGGAACAGGTACATTTTTTTAAGTGTAGCTCCAGCCAAAAAAACTATTTTTAAGCTTTTTGGATAGCATTGGGAAGGGGTAACACTCCTGTAATGTTTGTTTTACTGTCTGTGTTTCTGTTCAGAAGATTTCACCTCACTCAATTTTGGGTTGTTGTGGAAACAAGGATTGGTGATAAAGTGTCAGTGGAGACCCCTTTTTCCCATAATAACTCTTACAGGAGTGAATTTCCCTTCCTAGGGGGAGATTTCCTCTCACTTCCTGTTGTCTCCCTCCGTTTGTAAGTAGGCATCGTTTGTAAGTCGGATGTTTGCAACTAGGGGACCGCCTTTATATTTTGCGCTTTTCAATACACGTTTTTGATCCATTAAAGCCCATGGAACCAAAAACATAACCTGCTGGTCCCTGGCCCTTTCCAAAAAATGCACAGATATAAACGTGACCCATGGGAAATCATGTATAATGGACTGTAGTGTGTTTCTGCAAAACTAAAAATGCACTAAAAAATACATAGGTGTGAACCAAGCACAAGCAGTGCAGTGATTTTTTTTTCTGCATCAAAAGCACATGGAAACTACTGTAGGTTATATACACCAACTCAGTGCGTTTCCATTCCAAAAAAAAATACAACCTGCTGCTTTTTCCTGCACAGAACTACACTGGAATGCACTAAAAAGCATAAAAAATGCAATGACCCCAGTATAGTTAAAAAAAATAAAAAAGCAGGAAAAAAGAAGCATCTGAAATGCATCCGGAAACACATCAAAAAAGCATTAAAAACGCACATGCAATCTGAAAGACGTTTTTGTAGTGTGAACTGCCTTAGTCTAGGAAGCTGCCCTCTGATCTTCTGCCATTGTACTGTAAATGTGATCAGTTATGACACAGACCATTTGATGGCTTGATGATTTGGTTGGGAGCAGAAGTTATCATTTACAGCATGCCTTGAATGTAACTGTTTTGGAAAACCATTAAATCCACAGGGCGGAATTTGGCTTACATATCCCCTGCTGATCAGAGCGGGCAGATGATACATGTCCACTCAGTTTAGTGGACATAGCCTGGTCTGCTCCATGGGCGGCCGGGAGTAAACGAACTTTGCTGTCCATTTACACCCAACGACCTCTGATCTGATTCACCTGAGGCTCAGTTCACACTACAGCGACTTGGGATCCGACTTGTGTCACCCCAAGTCACTTGACATCATAAATCCCATTGAAATGAATGAGAGCCGTCTTAATGTACACTACACAAGTCAAGGTGCTTCTATCTGACGTGTGCCCATAGAATTCAATGGAAGTCGCCTCCAAGTCGGATTCCCATCTATATTGAAGCGACTTTACAGGAAAAAGAAAATAATTTACCCAGTGAATTATCCAAGCAACCCCCTCCCTCTCTTCTCTGATTGGCCACAGGCAAAGTCCCCTGGCATGGAGGTCGCTTTAAGTCGCGCAAGGTTGCGCTGAAGTCGTATTAAAATCGCCTTGCAAAGTCGCACCTGAAGTTGGATCGCCCCTGTGTGAACCGGCACTAAGTGTAAGAGCTGATCAGATCGAACCCGGAGGTAGGCGGGTGTAAACATTCACAAGTCCATTTACACCCTCCTGTCCATTGGAATGCATGGCCCTTCTGATCAGGCCTGCATGAAAAACTGACAAAACTGACCAGGTAGCCTGTCTGAAAGGATCAGGAACTGGAAGGACGATGGCGCGGGGAGGGGGGGGTTGTTGACTCTGCGGCAAAACTTATACCCAGTAGCCAATGAACAAGGGGGTCCTGCTGCAATTGTGCATAATGCAAGTGGTTGTGGTGCAGGATTTTTAGGGTTAAAACGGGTAGTGAGGAGGTGACTCTGAAAAGTCATTCACCGCAGATCACTAAATCTAAAATAGAATCCGATATTTAAAATCTAAGATTTACAATTATTAATATACAGGATTTATACTGCGCCAATAGTTTGCACAGCACTTTACAATATGAGGGCAGACAGTACAATTACAATACAATTCAATACAGAAGGAATCAGAGGGCCCCGCTCGTTAGAGCTTACAATCAAATCTAAGATGTAAAATCTGAGCTTCATGATCGAATCTAAGATCTAAAATCTGAGCTTTACGATCCAATCTAAAATCTAAAATCTGAGCTTTACGATCAGATCTAAAATCTGAGCTTTACGATCAGATCTAAAATCTGAGCTTTATGATCGGATATAAGATCTAAAATCTGAGCTTTACGATCGGATATAAGATCTAAAATCTGAGCTTTACGATCAAATCTAAGATCTAAGATGCAAGCTTTACGATCAAATCTAAGATCTAAAATCTGAGCTTTACGATCGGATCTAAGATCTAAAATCTGAGCTTTACGATAGGATCTAAATTCTAAAATCTGAGCTTTACGATCGAATCTAAAATCTGAGCTTTACTAACGAATCTAAAATCTGAGCTTTACGATCGAATCTAAAATCTGAGCTTTACGATCGAATCTAAGATCTAAAATAGGCTTAACGATCGGATTTAAGATCTAAAATCTGAGCTTTACGATCGGATCTAAGATCTAAAATCTGAGCTTTACGATCGAATCTAAAATCTGAGCTTTACGATCGTATCTAAGATCTAAAATCTGAGCTTTACGATCGAATCTAAGATCTAAAATCTGAGCTTAACGATCGGATCTAAGATCTAAAATCTGAGCTTTACGATCGAATCTAAGATCTAAAATCTGAGCTTAACGATCGGATCTAAGATCTAAAATCTGAGCTTTATGATCGAATCTAAGATCTAAAATCTGAGCTTAACGATCGGATCTAAGATCTAAAATCTGAACTTTACGATCGAATCTAAGATGCAAGCTTTACGATCGAATCTAAGAACTAAAATGCAAGCTTTACGATCGAATCTAAGATCTAAGATGCAAGCTTTACGATCGAATCTAAGATCTAAGATGCAAGCTTTACGATCGAATCTAAGATCTAAAATCTGAGCTTAACGATCGGATCTAAGATCTAAAATCTGAGCTTTATGATCGAATCTAAGATCTAAAATCTGAGCTTAACGATCGGATCTAAGATCTAAAATCTGAACTTTACGATCGAATCTAAGATCTAAGATGCAAGCTTTACGATCGAATCTAAGAACTAAAATGCAAGCTTTACGATCGAATCTAAGATCTAAGATGCAAGCTTTACGATCGAATCTAAGATCTAAGATGCAAGCTTTACGATCGAATCTAAGATCTAAAATCTGAGCTTTACGATCGAATCTAAGATCTAAAATCTGAGCTTTACGATCGAATCTAAGATCTGAAATGTAAAATGTAATCAAAGCTGTAAAAGAAGTGTGGCTGTGAATGTGAAGCAGCCCTAGAATTACTTATCAGCCAAAAACCAGAAGAGTACAATGTACGCCACAAGCGGGAACCAGTATCAGAAAACACCGCACCCCATTAGATGCGCAGCTGGGGCTGTTGCTATTGGTTACAGTCGTTAAACACCCCCTATAACTATGACAGGACCGTTGTAGTTAGACTAGAACGCTTACCATCGACTCCGTTCCAAGTCCTCCTCCGGCCAGATTGGGCACCCCAACCCTCACTCACCTTACTCTGCAGAGGAGACCGCCCACCGACAACTCCGCTCCTCCAACGTTCCTCTCTCCAAACTGACCAATCAGAGTGGACGCTCAGCCTGCAAGGCGCCCAATGAGCGGAGCGTTCCAAGGATGCAGAACGTCCTAGCGCAGCGTGACCTGACGCGTTGTACAGTAATGTCACCATCATATAATAAATGACCCCCTTGGCCGATCTCCTATTCTGCTCCCCCCCCGACCGGTTAAATGACAACTTCTCCTATAGATCGGAGACAACACTTACCGCACACAGCGCTGGGCACTTCACCATCTTCGTGTGATCCCTGATCCGGATGGTGTGTGGATGCTGTCTGTCACCTGTCAGATCTGTAGAGATCTCCGTGTTGTCTCTCTCCTCCAGCGAACAGTCACTTCCCACTGGCCCGATCATATCGCCAAGGGACTGCTGCAGCAGATAAAGTGACATCTTGTTATCCTGCAGCTAATTGGCAGTAATAGATGGTGCTGAGAGGTGGGATGTTGGGGGAAGCACCTGTGTTTGTTGTCACCTGTCACTTCTAACTACAGCTCAAGCTTTGTCATACTCCGGCCGTGCACCTATAGAATTGCATTGTTGTATCGCCACCAGGGGTGGGCGACTGCGGCCCTACAGCTGTTGTGGAACTACAAGTCCCATCATGACTGCCTCTAAGGCTGCATTCACACCTAGGCAACACATTTTTTTTGTAGTGCGACATAGGGCGTTTGCAAACGCCAATGTCACGCTAATAAAACGCCAGAATATGCCCGTTTCACGTGACAAAAATACCTCCAGGAGTAGTTTGAGCGTAGGGCGTTTGACTTCAGGCGTTTTTGAGTGGAGATGTGAACCATCTCCATAGAGAATCATTGATTTTTTTCCCCTCCAGCATTTTGTAGCTTCAGGCATATTTAAGCTACAAAATGTTCAGGTGTGAATGGGGTCTAAAGCCTCGTACACACGGGTCGACGATCGTATACAACAGGTCGTACAAACGACCGTTGTATGCTAATCCGACCATTAGTACATGCGATTAGAACAGCCGACGTACGACGGTCGTACAACAGGAGTTGGATGAGCAAACTAGAAAACTTTGGTAGTACGACAAGCAGTCATACGACCGTTGTATTGTGTGTACAGAGAAGTTGGTCCAACAAGTTGTATTGTGCAAAACACGCATGCTCAGAAGTCAGACACAAATTACATGCACCTAAACTTTTTCTTTATACGTTCATAACACGTCACTACGCTCAGCTTGGTCGTACAATCGTGTAGTGCATGTCAGTACGCGAAATACAACAGCCAACATACGATTTGGGCCGATCGGTCGTACGACCGTTGCACCGCGTGTACGAGGCTTAAGGCCCCATTTACACCTGAGTATTTTGTAGCTTGAAGCCTGGAGCTACAAAACGCTGGAGGGGAAAAAAATCAATGATTCTCTATGGAGATGGTTCACATCTACACTCCAAAATGCCTGAAGCCAAAAGCCTGAAGCTCAAACTACTCCCGGATTCCGGTGCTTCTGAAACTTTTCCAATGGAAAAGCATCAAACGCGTGTATTAGCGCAACATCAGGCATTTGCAAACGCCCAATGTCGCGCGACAAAAAGCTTCAAGAACGCCCGAACTAGTGTCGCTCAGGTGTGAATGCAGACTAAGATTAAAGCCCCGTACACACGATCCGATTTTCGTTCGTCAGCCTGTCGCCCAAAATTCTTACCGTCAGTATGCTCCTTTCCACAACAGATTTTGATTTCGTACGACAACTCAACGTCCGATTTTCTTTCCGTTAGTACGGTTTTTGTATGGAAAAAAAACGTACGACCAAGACTACGCTCAGAAACAAAAAAAGATGCAAAAATATTCAAAACATTGCATCACTTCTGATGTTAAATTCACTTTCGACATGAGACAAGCATCCAACAAAAAAAACGGACGTTCTGTCGTCCGAAAATCGGATCGAGTGTACGAGGCTTTAGGCTACTTTCACACTGGGACGGTAGCAGTGAATCGCTGCTAGTTTCAGCTGTGATTTTCCTCTGTTATAGCAGCACTATGGCGCTGCTATGCGGGCGGGAGTGTGGTGCTTTTAACCCCCCACAAGGGATTAAAAATTCTGCACTTCCGAGGCGGTGTTCAGCTGCTTTGGAAGCGCTTGCCATTGATTTCAATGGCAGGGGCGGTGGAGGAGTGGTGTAAACACTGCCCAGCGCACCACCCCAAAGATGCTGCTTGCAGGACTTTTTGTAACGTCCCGCAAGCGCACCACCCAGTGTGAAAGCACTCCGTACTCAGCACTGGGGTGGATGGGGGGTGTTTTTCAGGCGCTATTTTTAGCCCAAAAGCGCTTGAAAAACGCCCCAGTGTGAAAGTAGCCTGTCTGTCAGTCTTCCCATGATGCCTAATGGCCTGTACACATTATAGGAAAACCAGGCGAACATTTTCATCCGAGGAACAATCGTACGATTTTCTGATAGCGTATACACAACTTTCGACGGCTGATTCCAAACGTAAGTTTCCGAAGGGACAAACTCCAAAAATGTTCCCATACAGGAACAGAACAAACGATTTTTTGCTTAACCGCTTGCCAATTATATACTGTAGACATGACAAAAAAATAGTTTTGTTTCGTTTCGATTTGTTAAACTAGTTATTTCGTTTCGTTAAAGCGGAGTTCCACCCATGTAAAAGTCAGCAGCTACAAAAAGTGTAGCTGCTGACTTTTACAAATCGGACACTCACCTGTTCCTCGCTTCAACGATGCAGTAGCCTGAGGGCTCGCCCTTCGCCCCCTCCCCTCGGCGGCGCCGGCACCATAGGTGTGGGCATCCTGCTTTGCCTTCAAAGCCGGGCGCGCACTGTGCATGCGCAAGTCGCGCTGCGCCTTGTGACTGGCCGGCGTATCTTCTGGGACCTCTGACGTGTCCCAGTAGACCGCCGAGAGTGAGAGGGGAAGGTGGACTTCCTTCCGGAGCCACGGTGTCAGGGGAGGAAGCGGCAAAAACGGGAGGACGCACTATACGCCGGTAAGGAAGGGGTTAAATCACCTTTGGCTTAACAAAAACAGCATTATTTGGAAAAGGTACTCTAACAACACACACAGGCTTCGATTTCAGCAATATGTGTACAGATAGAATTCCACTGGAGTTCAATGTAAAATTTGGTTCGAATTTCAGTCCGAATTTCTGAAATTCAGACGAATTTCGTTATTCGGAGCATTCGGTAATATTCATCAATCTATTTGAATCTCCAAATAATGAAAAATTTGTCCGAATATTAATTCGGAACGAAATGAACCGCACATGTCTAATAAACTCTATATATACGGTGGCAAGGTGGCTCTACTGTGCAGAATCATGTGCCTTTACATGATCCTGCACTTCTGGGTCAGGGACACGCATGCACGCCTCCGGCGACCTGCTCCTGCTGTGACTGGACGCAGTGAGCCAATGAGGGGGTCAGACAGACTCGATGTCTGCTGGGACCCGGCGACCGTTTGAGACAGAAGCAGAACGGTGGCCTGCCTATGTAAACAAGGCAGACTGCCGTTCTGTCAGCAGGGAAGGTAGTAATCCTGTGTAAATCTCAGCCTTCCCATAGTACAAGCACCCCCCCCCCCCCACAGTGA